>UESW01003854.1:0-96511 GCA_900491605.1 Calamus simplicifolius | reverse complement strand
AATAACATTACAATATGACTCTAAATATATAATATACATAACAACTATAATTATACTTGATTATATGTTATATATCATATCGTATTTCCTTTCAGAACAATATTGATATATCATATTATATATATATTGCAATATAATTATCAATAATTTATAAAAAATTTATTATTACTATAATATAATTATTTATTATAAATAGATAATATATAATATTTAATGATCTATATACTATAATATGGTATACTAATATTATATTATGTTATGTTATTAAAATTTTATAATATTACTATAATAGATATCATAATATGGTAATGTTAGAACACAGAAAAGAATGGACATAAAAAGATATGCAACTTATACAATAACTTCTTTTATTGGAAATATGTTTCAGACACACCAAATTTCCTTGTGGACTTGAAACCATTCTACAAGGAACAAACTCAAAAGAAGTTGATACCTAAAAGAGTGAACAACTTCCATGGAAGATGGTTGCCTAGAATAACTAAGCAGACCTCATAGCACCACAGGAGACCCTTTGTTGATGATGTAACACTCTTATTAATATCATCATATTCGTCTTCCTTCTGAAGCTTTTACTGAGCTCTTGGATCTCCTTGAAGTCTGGGAAATGGAAGCACTCATCTTGGTTCTTTTCCCTTTTATACTAATATGATACTATATACTTCAACTTTAGAGTCTTTTCCCTTTTTTTTAAAAAAAAGAAATTTATGTTGCAAAAATGATTTTAAGATGTAAAGAGATGCTTAATTTGTTCTTTTTGTCAGTGCTCATACTCCAAAAGTTCCTCAACAAAACCTTACTGTTGTCATTCTTCTGCATTTCATAGTTTTAACAGTTAGTATTGTTCAATTAACTTAAAGGAACCACAGTGGATTAAACCTTGAACTAGGTCATTGACTTAGACTTTTACTAATCACACACAATATGGATCAATTGGGTTTAAGCGATCAATGCATATTTAAGGCCTTGCGCTTAGTACCTTAATTTTTTATGAGAATTCTTTAAGGTTAGCCCAAATCTTTAGTCACGGCCTAATATGACGATATATATATATATATATATATATATATATCCTTCAAAGGTATTTATAACTAATACCCTATAGATAACCTACCTCGGATCATTAAGAGAATGACTCAACCTTACACAATTTACTTTGTCACTTTATAAGAGCACTCATCATAGGGATGGGATAAGAATTTTTTTCAAAAATTATGCTCTCATACGATCACTCAATCAGCTTCATTTCTATCACATTGAACCTCATTATGGGATCTTTAATCACAGAGGTTGGGTATCAACTGCTGGTGATCAAATAATGGGCTTAAGCCCCATCCCCCTCGATGAATCTAGGACTCCACTCCTGGATAATTCTTTGGTTAATTGATTTGTCTAATTCTTCTCGGATTTGATAAATTCCAAGAAAATAAATATTTTTTTTATTTGTCTTATAGACTTATGACGAAGCTGTATATGGCTTGGCAATGCTTGATATTCAAGATAAAGCCATACAAAAAAATATAACTAAAGGAGATCACAACTTCCAAACTGAAACAAGATAAACATGGTGTAATCTCTCAATGGCCACTATAACAGAAAACACTGGAATAAGAAGACTTTTGCATTTATATAAGAATGCAGTTATATGCTAATAGCTGCACTTAAAAGTAAAATAATGAAATGATGTAAAAATATACCTACTTACAAGCACGCATATATCATGTGCACAAGTGCAAGCATGCGTGTGTACATACATGAAATATATATATAACCTTTAATACCTTCTCCATGATTAACCATCCAAGGTGAAGATCCTTCAAAAGTTAACTTCAAGGCAACTAATGGAATTATTATTAGTACACAATAGGTTTTGCAGTTACATAATATATATATATATATATATATATAGGATTTTTTTTAAGCTGCAAGCATATAATAATAATAGAAAAGCAGAAATCTAAGAGATGCTTATCAATTCTTTATGTAAGAAACTGCTTACATTCACTACTAAATGAAGTAACTTTATATGAAAGCTCAATCTATGCTTTTCCTAGTTCTCTATATGTAAAATTGCATAATTGCATTTTATCAACTCGATGTAGTATGGTGGTTTAATTTGCTGCTCACATATTGGCTCATAGTATTAAAGATCCTCTTCACATAACAAAGCCACTCAAATATGAAGCAAGTTTTTTTTTTTAATTTTAAACATCAGGATGGGACGGTATAATCAGTTCCATACAGCATGATTACCTTACCAGAATGCCTCATGGACAAGCATCATATCATTCCAGTCAAAAATCAATACTGAGCCCAATATTGAAATTTGAAACCTTGAAACCAAAGGATGATGTGAATTTAAGTGAATTAGCTTCGAAGGATTATTTTTTCCATCACTCTAGTTATGGAGTAAAAACTTTATCACAAGAGATGGTTAATCACCTCTATCACTTGTGATTTAAGATAGGTGTATTGTGAGAGCCTATATTAATTACATGAGTAAAATATAAGCATACCAATGATAGAAGAAAAATACAGTTCATTCCATTAGAAAAAAAAATTATAAAGATTTTAATGACATGAAATATCCTGACCATAATATTTTTCTTACTGGTATCAAAACTCACAGAAACTATAAAATATTTTCTCACTTAGAATAAGGCCATACTATTTTTAGTTTTATATGCACACAACATGCATAGTTTTACAAGAATGAACACAAGCTACAAATTCAAAGATCTACATATATTACCAACTAGTGTAATTGAAATAAATAAGCAGAATGAAGTAGAATTTTAACTTAGCAAAATTTAAGATTACCTTAAAGAAAATATCAAATAAGGTATTAGAGAAGTAACACACTTGTCATGATTGACTGATTTTGTTTATACCTCTGATAAACAATTCAAATAATTTTTATGCCTT
The DNA here is from genome assembly GCA_900491605.1 of Calamus simplicifolius. Taxonomy (NCBI): domain Eukaryota; kingdom Viridiplantae; phylum Streptophyta; class Magnoliopsida; order Arecales; family Arecaceae; genus Calamus; species Calamus simplicifolius. The sequence goes on along the minus strand of UESW01003854.1, from coordinate 93,568 downwards.
TGGTAAGTAAGTTTATGACATCTTAAATTTCAAATGTAAGATTTCTCTTTTTTTTCTAAAAAAATTTATAAGATTTCTGCACTTATTCAAAAATAAGAATTTTTTTTAAAATAACTTATAATGAAAGTCCTAGTAACTTCTAGTAAAAAAGAAAATCTGATCCTTAGCTGTTGAAAAATAATTTTGATCTTTGCAAAATTCCTTTCCTAGAAATTGTTAAATAATTTAATTCTAAAAATTTAAATACATAAATAAATTAAAATTAAAATTAAAAGAAGTTGAGAATCAAGCCTGGACTGAGGTGTGTTAGACACTGCCCTAAGGATCAGTTTTCGTTCCTTCATGTAGGTTGTTGGCGATTTGTCCCTAAGGTACAATAATCTGGCTCGATCTGAACCTTTCACCATGAGCACGATCGTGAAGGTGCAACCCAATGACTCCTTTAGATGCTCAAGAAAAAGTTTAACCCTAATAAACATTGGGAATAAAATAAGATAAGAATACTTGTAGGGCTACTCTTAAGATCCTATTTTTTAATCTTTGAGTCCCTATTTATATATTTTAAAATATTATGACCATTTATGGCCTCATTACCATTCCTTTCGAAACACTCAACGTGTGAGCATTCACAGGAATCACATAATGCTTGAGCGTTTGCAGATGAACGCTCGCTAGCAGCGAGCGTTTAGCCCATGTCTTCAACAATTGCCAGCTTTTCCCTTAAGGAAAAGTTGGGGAAGGTCTCAGGGAAGATGAAATATATTTCAAAAAGAAAAAAGTGTTTGCTCATCATGCACGACGCAGAACACGAACATCATGCATGATAATTAATAATGCGCATATAGCCGCGCATGCACCAAAAGCATTCTTATTCTTTTCGTACCACATGCACAAGCATCATGCACGATGATTGGCCATGCCAAGAACATTCTTATTCTTTTCACATCGCATGCGCGGCCATATGCATGCACAACTAATCACTGTGCACGGTCAAAAGAGTTTTTCTTTCAAAAAGAGTCATAGGGTCGCCTAAATGAATGTTGGAATTAGGGATGCAACTCGGGCTCATAAAACTTAGGTTTTCCTCAATCCTAACCCTACTTTTAAAAATCGGATTCGAGTTGAGTTTCGGGTTGAAATTCGAGTTGATGGGAAAAAAATAAAATGCTTTTTTCAAAGTAAATAAACACCAAATTATGGATCTCAGAGATAAAAAAACAAAATCCCTTGCCAAACGCATAAGCTGGACTCGAAGCTTTAACATTGTATTAAAAAAAAAGTCTTACTTGAAATAAAGAAGAGGAAGAGGTGTCATAAACAAAGAAGAGGAGAAGGCGAAAAGTAAAATGAAATATGCGGGTGGTCCACCTTTATGTTTGTCCTTCTTTTCCTCGCATGCGATCGACGGCCTTGCCCTCCTCGCCCTTAAGTTGATCATCTCGTCCGACCCGACTAGCATCCTCAACGCCCTCAAAAATCTGGTGCCGATAAGCTACCCTCCATTCGGATAACCCTCGGGTTCGGGTTATCTCAGGTTCGGGTTATGGTCAATCCGAACCCGGGACAATTGCAAATCGGGCCCCCATTCGAGTAACCCTCGGGTTCGAGTTATCTTGGGTTCGGGTTGTGGTCAACCCGAACCCGGCTCAATTGCAAATCGGGCCGAATTAAACTTGGGTCTTTTGGGTTCGGGTTGGGCAGACATAAGTTTAAACCATAGTTGTTAGACCCGGACCGGACATCGACCCGGCCAAGAGCTCGGGTCACTGGTTCAACCGGTAGGGTCACCGATTGAACCATCGTTCAATTATTTTAATATAAAATATATTTATAATAATAAAAATTAATTTTTAATAAAAAATTAAGATCAACATGATAATAAACTTTAACATCTAATGCCATAAAAAACTTCAAATTATAATCATACAAACACATCAAACTAATAATTTAAAAGTGATATGTATAACAATCTTTTAAAATTTAAATATAAAAAATCAAAACACACTTGAAATCTACTAGCACCTACACTAAAGAATTAAAATAAGAGTCATCAAAGATTCAAAGGTGCAAAATTTGGGTCAAAACTTAAAAGTTAAAACCCATTTGAATCTCTTGAGTATTGATGGTAGGCTCTTGAGTCTCCTCTCTATCAATGTTTTGACTTCCATCTCCACCACTGCCACTAGCACCATTACTTCTACTATAAGCATTATTTTCATCACTATCACGATAACCTCCACCATGAAAACCATGACCATTATCGCCATCACCAGTTTCATTGTCATCATAATCATCCAAATTAAACAATCCTATAAATTAATATAATATGATAAGGATAAAAATTGAATTTAATGTAAATAACATAAACTTTTAAAAATATAATTACCATCATCATTTGGAGTATCTTGAATTGCACATGATACCAATTCATGATGAAATATATTTATTTCATTGGGTGCTAGAGTTGATGGATCTTCTACTAACACCCATTCAGCATTTTCACCATATGCTTCAAAGTCAATAGGGTCATAATTTCGACCCTTGATATGATTCCTACACAACACAATATCCAAACTTATAATACGTAATTTAAACAACATAATATGCAATAAAAGTTATATCAATTAAAATAATTACTTTTGTTGCAATCTTAAGTTGTAATGAACATAAACAAGGTCATTCAACCTTTGATGCTCTAGTCTATTCCACTTTTTAGAATGGATATGCTCAAAAATGCTCCAATTTTGTTCGCATCCAGATGTACTACATGTTTGACTTAAAATGCGGATGGCTAAGTTTTGCAAATTTGGAGCACAACTCCCATAAGTGATCCACCATTCATCTACATCCATTGATACATTCATTACATAAAAATATAATAACAAATAAATGTTATAGTTAAAGAAGTGGTTATACATGGAGGCAAAAGGTTGTAGTCATTAATTGCAGTCTTTCAACCGAAGTCGTGAACATCATCTCTAAATAGCTTCATTTCACTTGTAAGTTTGCTTTGTAAAGAGGGATCATCATGTCCATATCTCTCAATCACATCTAAAAGTCCAGAAATGACAAAATGGTGTTTGTCCATCATCGATGCATCATACTGAAAATGAGGATTCAAGTAAAATCATGCTGCAAGTAGTCTCCTATGCAACTATGTATCCTATCTGGACTATAGGATATCTAGAAATGGTTGAACTACATTCTTTTTCTTTAAAATTTTCTTTTCATAACATCACTAGCATAATGGATAGCTTAATATAGATAACCCATTGCAGGCCTATCATCACTATCAACAAGCCTTAACACCCAAACAAGTGGTTCAGTGAGCTGCACAATCATTAAACTCTCACTCCAGAAGTTGAATCTAAGTTATCTTTAACAAATTTTTTCCTTTGCTATCTTTGGCATAGGCTGAAGTCATCCATTCATTGGATGCTACCATCCGCATAAGATCATCTTTGCTTACCAATAAACTTTGTAAGGCAATAAAATTTTTGGCAAACCATGTTGGAGCTGGCCTAAGTATTTCTCTACATCCAGTAAATTATCTCATCAAATATAAAGGATAACAATGATTATACACATATTTAGTTATCCTAGATGCATGATCCACAGCAGAACTTACCAATGGTAATTTTTTAATATCAGATAGGATGAGGTTAATACAGTGAGCAGCACAAGGAGACCAAAATAAAGTAGGAAACTCACACTCCAACAATCTACCAGCAGCCACATAATTCGATGCATTATCGGTGACCATATGCACAACATTCTCCTTTCCAACAAATAAAATAACTTCTTTAAACAATTTGAACAATGTTTCAGCAGTCTTAGCATCATGTGATGCATCAACAGACTTAAGAAAAATAGTACCTCTTGGGTAATATACCAAAAAATTAATTAATGTCCTCCTTTTTCTGATCTATCCATCCGTCCGCCATAATAGTGCACCCTATTTTTTTCATGTAGCCCGAAAGCTCTCCATAAATTCTTTAATCTCATCAACAGTCTTACCCAATAGATAACCCCGAATAGAATGATAGTTTGGTCCCTTATACCCCGGACCCATACTAGCAATAGCATCAATAGCAGGTTGATAGTACATGGATTTTGTAGCATTAAAATGAATGCATGCATCAACCATCCATTTAGCAATAGCTAAATCATAACGTTCAATGGCATATTTGTTTTGCAAAATACTTTTCAAAGTAGGTTGTGCTCCTGGAGTGGTCCTAGGCATGAAATAACTTGCAATATTTGCATGTTTTTTTCCTTTATCTCCATGATCTATCACCCTTTTTTTCTCTCAATTCAACTACATCATCATCCTCTATATTTATGACCCTATATGCTTCCTCTTCATGCACCCTATATGTAGGACTAAATTGATTCACCTCATCATCTATTTCCTTCAATTTCTTTTTCTTTCTGTGGTACTTTTTAAGCTTTGTATCATTTGATATTGAACATCAGCAATAACTTTCTTACACCTATCCACCTCTCCTTTTACCCCTGCTAAATGTTGTTTAACTCGATGAATGCCCCCTCCAGCAAATATTTTATTACAAAATAAGCATACTAACTTTACTTTTTTTGTATTTCCATTCAATTCAGGAGCTTCTTTACAATAAGCCCATGCAGGATCCGTTCTCCCTCTAACACCACTAGACTGAGTAGAAGCTATTCTAATAGAATTACATATTGTTGGAGTTGTAGCATTTTCATTTTCAGCCATCACTACAAATACCAAATATACAGGATTTATTAACAACACAATCACAACATATACTCAAATATGCATAATTGTACTCATCAACAATCAATAAATAATTTAAACGTTATAGTATTATACAATCTATAATAAACTAAACTCATTCACCATTTATTCAATTCATCACTAATCAAATATCAAACATTATACAATCCACAATAAATTAAACTAATTTATGTATACTCACATTAAGTTTAATTTTTAACCACATTGAAGCAAGTATAACTCAGCCATTTCCACAAGTGGGTATTACTCTAGCTTCCTAAATTTCAAACATGTGTTGGCCCAGATGACAACCCAAGAGGGGGGGGGGGGGGGGGGGGTTGAATTGGTTCAAAAAAAATTTGCCTTTTTAAATTATTTAGCTTGAGATGAAAGAAGGCAAATGCAAAGTAAAGATAAATTGCAGTGAATAAGCAGAGATAGAGATAGAGACAATAGATCACAGCAAACACAAAGGATTTTATAGTGGTTCGGTGTATTCAACACCTACATCCACTCCCAAGATTCACTTGGGTCCACACTATAATCACCCGAGATTACAGCAGAGTTGTTTTACAAGCTTACAACTCGAACTTGTTGTTTTTCCGGGCGCACAACGAACCCAGCTGATTTTCAAGGGCTCACCAGCACAAAAACCCAACTCGTTGTTTTTAACGGGATCACAACAAACCCAGCTGATTTTCAAGGGCTCACCAGCACAAAAACCCAACTCATTGTTTTTAACGGGATCACAACGAACCCAAATCGTAAGCTATCCCAAGCTTACAATGAGGTACAACTACGTCCTCTAGTTCAATCCCCCAGATTGAACTAGTCACAAATAATGGAAATGTGTTTGTTTAGTTACAATGCTCCTTAATGAGCATATTAACAAAAGTAAGAATAGAGTTTAGATAAGCCTGATTGCAGTTGGTTGGCTTTGAGCTTTTCTTCTTTTCTTCAACTCCTTTGAGGTGTAGAATCGGCCTCAGCACGGATTCTCCACAGAATGAGTGTTGGAGTTGATTTGGGCTTTTCCTCTTTTCTTTGAGTGGTAGAAGTCACTTGAGATGCACTTGAATTTCTTCTGAAGCTTCCTTGGATAGTAGAGCTTGAGCACAGATGGAGCTTCCTTTGATTTCACACTCTTTCTTTCACTCTATTTTGAATCATGGATTTTTTCAGCTAACGCTCTGTTTTTCCAATTTTTCTTTCTTTTTCTTTGAAATAAATATCTCTCTCTATGTCTCTCTTTGATTTAAAAATAGCTTCTCTATTTATAGATTCTGCAAGAATATAGCCGTTAGAGATAAAGAAAATAGCCGTTAATCAAAAAACTTACCGTTGGAGCTGAGTTGGCATCCGTAAAAATTTTGCCCAGATTTGCTGGAGTCGACTCATGCTTTTCCTGAGTCGGCTCGAGCTCGTCTTACTAAAAATAGAAATGTTTATAAAGGTTAGGGGTCGACTCACCAAAAGTAAAGTGTCGACTCCTGAAAGTCGGGAGTCGACTCATGAAAAGCTGGGGGTCAACTCGCGAAGTGCTCAGAAAAACACACCTCTGGTGTCTGAGCGGAGTCGACTCGCACAGTCATGGAGTTGGCTCGACAGAATCAGGGGTCGACTCCACAAATTTCGTGGGTCGACTCGAGACAGATGCACATTTCTGTACACTGAGTGGAGTCGACTCTGAAACTCAAGAGTCGGCTCCGGAACGTATCAAAAATCAAAAACTTTTCTGATTGACATTAAAATCATTCCAGATTCATTTTAATTCATTGTTTTGACTTGAATTCAATAAAATTGACATTAACAATTAATTCAAGAACTATTCCAAAAACTCATTGAATAAAACATGAATTATAAAATTTCTTTTTAAAAGTTTAAACATTGAGCTTAAAGTTACTTTCAAAATTGATTAAAGTCAAACTTTAACATTCTCATTGATTATTCAAAATAAATTTATTGCTCATTTAAATAAACTCATTATATCTTTTAATGAACTCAATGGCTTTTAGTAATCATCAAAATCAAAAGGATTGGGTCATATAATTTTTCAATAATCTTCCAACACATGTTTATACCAATTGTTAGGACCCCAACAAACACAACTAATGCATAAGCAGGTTGGAAGGCTTAGGATTTAATTAGAACTTAACATTCTGAAAACACAAAGCTATCTCAACTTCTTTTTTTTCCCATTTAACGGTCGTTGTTAGTTAGAGTAATGAAAAAGCCCATGTACTTGGGGGCATCTATGATAGATTTATAATATTAGTCGCATTGTAGTCAGATTGATGTCACCATGGTTACATTTTTTTATTTAAATCAATAATAATTTTATTAGTTTACAAATATAGAGTATAGACATGCATAACTAGACCTAAATTTATGGTAGCTTTTTAAATATTTAAACTAAATTAGACACTATCTTGCATGTACAAGCCTACAAGGAATATGACCAAGCGGAACATGACCGAGCTTCAATAACTTCTAATTAGAGAAAGTACATAGGCATTATAGAAATATTAAACAAGCTATAAGGAAGAAATGCTTTTGCTAGAAGCCAAGAACAACTTGAAATATTTAATAATGCATTCAAGGTAACGTACTCTATTCTCCATCGTGTACACCAATTGAGTAGAGCTTTTCAGAAACTTGTCCTTTCAATTGATTGTTGTTTAGTTACTTTAGTAAACTGTAATAGGAAATAAATAATTAAATATAACTAAATTGCTGTAAGAAAACAGAGAGAAGAAAACAGAGAGCAGAGCTTGCAATAGAATAATAGAATAAATTGCTGTAAGAAAACAGAGAGCGGAGCTTGGGCAATAGAATAATAAATTACTCAAGGCCAAGCAGTCGGCGAGGCAAATGTAGCCCGAGAGAGTCAGGGATGGTCAGACAGAGGGAGAGGAAGACTCGAAGAGCGTCTCGACAAAGAGATGGAGGCAAGCATAGCCCAGGGCGAAGAGACGGAGTCACGGAGGCAAGCGTCCATGCCATGTCCCACTGGAAGAAAGAAGATTCAAGAAACTCAGAAGTTAGGACTCAGAAGTCGAAGGGACGAAGACGAATCAAGCTATCTGAAAAAAATAAAAAAATTGAAACGGATGACCCGTAAACCAGTTTAGACCGGGTTGATCGGTTCATGAGTAAACCGGATGAGTTAACCGAGATATTCCGGGTCACTTGCAAGTCCGATTTTGTGTTAGAATCGGACTGGTTTAGCCTTCGGATCCCGGTTAAACCGGCCGGTCCAGTCCGGTTTTGATAACTATGGTTTAAACACTGCTGTAAATCGGGTTCAGTGGGCCGGGTTCAGTGGGTTCGGATTGAATTCGGCCCAAGTTGCAACCCTAGTTGGAATTAGACCGTTTCAAAATCGAGTTTAAAGCAAGATTCCACTAGAATTTGGAACAACTTTGCTTTTTTGTATCTATTTAATTCATATAAGAATTAAGATTAAAATTAGATAAATTTTTATTATTGTTATTTAATTCATCAAAACCTTAGGATTGAAAACAATTTAGATTTTTAATTTTATTTGTTAAAATTAAAATTTATAAAATAAAATAATCATTAATTATGACTCTTTGGGTTTTATTTTGGAGTTTGGCTATGATTTGGTTTTTTTACAATATATGGTTAAGATAAATTCATACTTCTATTGTATAATGTGAGAGCTCCTGAACTGCATCAAATATTGTGATAAGAAGGCATATGAACATTATATGGGGATAAGAAAGAGGAGGTGAACAGAAAGGATAAAAATAGTTACCATTAGAATGGAAATCAAAATCTTTAGAAAAAATTTAAATTTGTAATCGAAGGAGGTGAGCAGAAAGAATAAAAATAGTTACCATTAGAATGGAAATCAAAATCTTTAGAAAAAAATTAAATTTGTAATCAAGATTATTTGGAACACAATTCATTAAGAAATTCATTTCTTAATGAATGAAATTTATTGTAAATGTTATTTATAAATAAATTCTTATGTTTGACCCACAATACATAAAACAATGATATTAAAATAAATTTTCATGTTTTAAAGAAATAAAAATTCTTTAAAATATGAACATCATCCACAGTAATTAATCATGCTCATATGACAGTACATGCACCAAAAGCATTCTTATTCTTTCTATATCGCATACATGAGCATCACGCGTGGTGATTGGCTGCATGAATATATCCAAGAACATTTTTATTCTTTTCACACTCGTGGCCATACGCATGCACAGCTAATCACCATGCGCAGTCAGAAAGAGTTTTCCTTTCAAAAAGAGTCATGAGGCGCTTAAATGAATGTTGGAATAAGACAGTTTCAAAATTGAATTTAAAGCAAGGTTCCACTCGAATTTGGAGCAACTTCACCTTTTTTTTATCTATTTAATTCATATAAGAATTAAGATTAAAATTAGATGAATTTTTATTATTATTATTTAATTCATCAAAATCTTAGGATTGAAAACAATTTAGATTTTTAATTGTATTTGTAAAAATTAAAATTTATAAAATAAAATAATCGTTAATTATGACTCTTTGGGCTTTTATTTTGGAGTTTGGCTATGATTTGGTTTTTTTTCAATGTATGGTTAAGATAAATGCATACTTCTATTGTAAAATAGGAGAGCTCCTGAACGACATCAAAATATTGTGATAAGAAGGCTTATGAACATTATATGAGGATAAGAAAGAGGAGAAAGTGAGCAGAAAGGATAAAATAGTTACCATTAGAATGGAAATCAAAATCTTCAGAAAAAATTTAAATTTGTAATGGGAGGAGGTGAGCAGAAAGGATAAAAATAGTTACCATTAGAATGAAAATCAAAATCTTCAGAAAAAATTTAAATTTGTAATCGAGATTGGAACACAATTCATTAAGAAATTCATTTCTAAATGAAATGAAATTTATTGTAAAATTTATTTATAAATAAATTCTTATGTTTGACCCACAATACATAAAACAATGGAATTAAAATAAATTCTCATGTTTTAAAGAGATAAAAATTCAATTCAATGTTTTATTTTCCTAAATTGTTATTGTTTAATAATTAATTAAAAGAATTAATTTTTAAATCACTATACTAATTATGTTTTAAAATGCATTTAATTATATTAATTAATATAATTACATTCAATTATAATTTAATATAATATATCAAATTGTAACAAACTTTAACAATTTATTAAATATTTAATTAATAATATAAATTCAAATATAATACAATAATTAATAATATAGTAATAAAATTAATTATATATAATTATAATCAATGATATAATATTAAAATAAAAATATTATTATTTTAATAAATTATAATATAATAATATTATTATTTAATATAATATAATATAATATAATATGAGCTAGATTTGGCTATATTGGAATGTAACTAAGTTCAGAATTCGATTATCTTCTTAACCCTTTGGTCCATATAGATCTCGAAGCCATCCCATATTTTTTCACCTTTTATTCTCATACGGCGTCTCTTTAAAACAGACCCAGCTCGTCATCTTCTTCGTTCTCCTCTTTATACAATTTAACATCCCCATGATGAACGCTCTGTTTCTGTGGATCAACCCGAGAGTGAACCAATCCACTCTCAAGCCGAACCACGAGAACACGGATTGAGGATCGCGATTTTCTTTCTCTTTCCTCTGAAAACAATTGCGGAAGAAATCTGGGATTTTGAAGAAAGAGTTCTTTATCGTTATTTGGTTTATTTATTTATTTATTTTGCTCTTTCCAATGGACAGAAATGACCGTTTCTTTCGTTATTTAGCACGATGGTTGGACAGAGGATGTGGACTAAATTTGGACTATTTTAAATTGAATTTTAGTTTATTTTATTTAGTTATTTAGTTATTTAATTTTAGTTGAGCCTTGACATCGCTGGGATCTTGGTTGGGAAAAAAGGGACAGGAATCCAGGTGGAGGAATGAAAGATTTTTTAACGGTTTTTTCTAAACATGGGTGCTTGGATATTCAGCCTATAAAATCACAACCGTTCATTTGGTGCATTAAAGATAAGGTCAATCACCTGCTTAAAAGACAAATGATGGATTAGAGATCTCAAAATCAACTCCATAAAACAATGAGATTAGAAGAACGCTGCCTCAAGGCTGTAATTTTAGTGCCTCATGAGAACTCATGCTGATGTGTATTTAGTCAATATATAAAAATTCTAAGAACTTATATAGGTTGATTTTGACTCCTGGATCATGATAACTAGCTTAGATTTAAGAGTTCAGATCATCTCAAGTTCGCGGAGCATACTTAAAACGGTTGGTTCTGCAATCATGGCCGCTGTCTTTTATTAAGCAATGTTTGCAATGTAGGTCGTCTGGTGTATTATACATGGATGATGACCCATGAGCTTGTGAGCTTAGATTAAAATAATATCTAGTCTGAGGGAAATTATCAGAAAGAAAGTAACTAAATAAGAAACAGTGATTGTCTTTGACATTTTGGACATTTCCTTCAATGGATGAGACCATAACAGAAGAAGAAAAGAAAATGCCATGGATGCATGATGATGTATTGTTCAATTTTCTTTTCTTTTTGTTTCTTTACTGCTCCCATTGCATACAGAAACCTAGAATTAGAGATTCTGCTTTATACCCTGGTTCAGAAAAAGAACAATCAATGCTGCATGATCATTATAGACCTTTGATAATAACAAATCATTTGCAGAAATATATAACCAAAAGAAACACCAGAGCAAGCAGAGATTAATGGAGATTAATATTGGATACAACTTGTGTGAGCTTTATTCCCACAAGGTAGTACTAATCATTTTACCAGCCGCAGGTCCGAAACAGGTCTACCGCATCCATGAATGAAGCATGTCTTTCATTGTTTGTAAGGCAACTGATTTAAGTATCATATACCAAAAAGTATACCCCAGATGATGACTGCAAAACCAAGGAGATACAAGTACAAGACCGGTTCAGCTACTTCATAGCACATCCTTCATATTTACAACTCAACCATACATCAATAATGGAAATATGTATAATTTGGGACAAACGTCATAAACACAGCATATAATAAGAAATAATCTAGTCTAGGTCAATTTATCCACAGGTGGGTTACAAAAGCTATGCTGCAAAACTACAGCCTGTTGTTCTGTCTCAAGTCCTCATCCAGTCAAGAGTGACATCAGAAATTGCATAGCTCTTCAGGATTGGAAGAAACAAGTCAAGTCCAATCGAACACCTAAATTTCAAGCCAGTATGGTGCATCGTTTTACAAGGATAAGATTAAGCACAATGAGCCTAATCAAATTCATTGAGATAATGAAAGGAAATCTCCTTTGAGTAAGAAAAGGATAAAAGCTACTGGCCGGCTAACAGTACAAATTACATAACAGATGAAAAGAAAACCCAATCCAAAATTGCTATCATTTTTAAATACATAAAATTTTCAGCTTCTTGAACAGATTCTGAACCTCTTCCTGAATTTTTCCGGGGCCCACTCTAAACCATTCCCTTATCCTGTCCAACTCTTCTGCTAATCTTTTGTGTAGTTTGCTTCTTCCTGCTGAAAATTCTGGCATTCCTTTCTAGCCAAATTGACCCGGCCCATCCTTTCCTCCAATATGACTTGATCAGGGTATAATACATCAAAATTTGTGAACTTTTGTTACCAGCCCCCAAGTTTGTGTCAACCTGATGTGGCTAATCACTTTCCTTAGGCGGTAGCATAACACCTTGCGCAATTCCCAGAACCAAATGAGTTGATAGCTCGTTTCCAGTGTCGGCCCCTGTTGGCTTCGGCCTCGGCCCCCAGCCTTGGCCTCAGGTTCGCCTCGGCTCCCCACCTCAGCCCCTGGCTTCGGCCTCGGCCTCGTTCCTGGTTTCGGCCTCGGCCTCGCCCTCGTCTGGCCCCTGGTTTCGGCCTCGGCCTCGGCCCCTGGCTTCAGCCTCACCCTCGCCTCGGCCCCTAGCCTCGGCCTCAAGGTTGCCTCGGCCCTTGGCTTCGGCCTTGGCCTCGGCCCCTGGCTTTGGCCTCGACCTCGGGCCCTGATCTCGGCCCTCGGCTTCGGCATCGGTACTTTACATTGCACATTCTCTAGTCTCGCGGAGCCAATATCGGATACCGAACTCAGGGATTTGAGGCACCAACTGCCACATATCTTGCTCATCTGTTTTACTGAAATCATGGGCGGTTACCAACGTACTACGCAGTTATCAATATCTATGGTGCATGCTTAACAACTACGCACCTGCCAGCCGGTTATGAAGCCAATCCTAACGGAAAATGTGATTCGACAGCTACTCCACAAAGGGTAAGACGGACTATCGAACATGTATATATGCATCCTGACTCACAATGAGGAAGGACTCAATCTCTACTCTCTCATTCAGATCCAAGTTCTCCAAATCGCTGACTTGAGCGTCGGAGGGTCCCCGTCGGAACCACTGGTCAGGAGCTTTTCTTGCAGGTTTCCGGCTAAAGGAGGCGTTCCCTGTCACTCCATTGGAGGCCTACAAAGTATTTCTGTCGCCTGACTCTCCTCAAAAGCGATTTGGCAGCAATAGATTGGCGTGCCAGGTAGGGGGGCCATAGGAGACAGACATTTATCCTCGCGTATCTGCTACCCCTTGACCTCTATCAGGAAGAAGATGGCGGTTACCCGAGCACAAGATGCCTCTTCCAGCCAAGCCGCAGGACGCCTATAGCAGGCTGAACAGTCAGAGGCCAACCTCCCTGTTCCACCTCCGAGGCAACCGCGGGCTGAACAGTCGGAAGCCAACCTCCCTGCTCCGCCTCCCATGTAGCCGCAGGCTAGCCAGGCCGATCAGCTCGATGCCCTGACTCATCAGGTGCAAGATCTGATAGTGGTGGTGCAGGGACTACAGGAGCAGGGCTCCGCCGCTATGCCTACACCACCTCAACCCCCTCCACCGCATGTAGAAGGCCATGGAGCCAGTCAACCTCATCAGGATAGGACCCCTCCTGAGGCCTCCCACCACTCGCCCCGGAAGCCTCGTCACCGGGAGACCTCCAAGTAACGGCGGTCTCTTTCCCAACATTCTGATCACTCTCACAGGTGGCGCGGTGAGAAAGAAACAAGGCACATGCACTCGTTGCATCTGCAATCTTCCTCATCTTCATCTTCTAACTCCTCCAAAGAAGACACCAAGGAAGATCGCTCATCGAGCCGAGCGACGGCTGGATGAGTATCATCAATGGTTGGAGGAGCTTAGCCATCAGATTGCCAACTCCCACGGGACGGACCACAACCACCGTCCCCCGCTCTCCCGCCGAATTATGGAGGAGCCAGTCCCACCTCGGTTTTGACTTCCCCAATTGGACCCGTATGATGGCACGACGGATCCTCTGGATCACTTGAAGAGCTACAAGGTCCTCATGCAAGTCCAGAGGGCGATGGACTCCCTTCTCTGTGTGGCCTTTCCAGCCACGCTTCAGAAGGTGGCATGTGCATGGTACTCCGTTTACCACCACATAGTATCAACTCTTTCAGGCAACTCAAGCGGTCTTTCCTGGCCCACTTTGATGCATGCCGAAAGATCCCTCAGATGGCTGATAGCCTGTTTGCCGTCCAGCAAAGGAGCGATGAAACCTTGAAGGACTTCGTCGCTCGGTTTAAAGAAGCCGCGTTTGAGGTTTATAACCTTGAGGATTCCATGGCCACCCTAGCCCTGAAGCGAGGACTCCGACCTTTCAGATTTGCCTACTCCTTGGATAAGAAGCCTCCCAGCTTCTATGTCGAATTACTAAGCCAGGCGCAGAAGTATATTCGCGCCGATGAAGCGGACTCTTCTAGGAGGTAGGCCGACAAAGGCTCCAGCAAGAAGCCAATGCCCTCTGAACCTGCTGGGGATGATTCAGAAAGTCTAAGCCACCATGTCGCCTAGATAACCGGCCTCAAACACTCATTCCCAAGGAGCAGTTCACCCCTCTCCTCGCTCCAGTATCTCAAATTCTGTTAGAGATCGAGGACGAGCCCTACTTTCGGTGCCCACCCCCATGAAGCCGCGGGCTCCCCGTAGCAAGGAACTCTATTGCCGGTATCACAGGGACTATGGTCATGACACTGAAGATTGCTGCCTATTGAAGAAGGCCACCGAGGAACTTGTCCAGCAAGGTCACTTGGGCAAGTTTGTCCAAAGAGGAAACCCCACTGCCCTGGGTCCGTTGGCACCTCCCGCACCTTAGATCGGCATGGACAACAACCTGACGAAAAAGACAATAGCTATGGTTTCCTGGGGGGCAGGTAGCAATTCAAAGAGGCCGCATGAGGGGTTAGATTCTGTAATCCCTTTCTTTAGAAAGGATTTAGATGGGGTAGTGAACAAACATGATGACAGTGTCATCGTATCTATGACAATAGCCAAACACCCTATAAAGAGAATTTTAGTAGACAGTGGAAGTTCCATTGACATTTTGAGCTACGAAGCTTTTGTTCGGATGAACCTGCCTAACTCTTCTCTTTGACTCGTCACCACGCCCTTGATGGGCTTCACCGGAGATTTGGTAAGGGCCGAAGGAGATATCACCCTCCCTGTCACAGCCGGGACTCCACCGCATCAAAGCACGGTTGTCATAAATTTCCTAGTGGTTCTGGTCCCACTGGCCTACAATGCTATCTTGGGAAGACCTGGCTTGAACATGTTGGATGTCGTCATATCTACTAAAAGGCTACTTGTAAAGTTCCCTACTAATGAAGGAGTTGGGGAGATAAGGGGAGAACAAAACCCATTACCGCTCTGTTATCACTTGGCCCCTAGTATGCAAGAGTCGACACCGGCCACTGTGCCTGAGCCGTTAGACCCCTGAGACTTATGAAAAAGGGGGGAGCCGGCTGAACATCTACTAACCTTCCCATTGGGAGAGAGGATCTGATCAGAACCATCCAGCTTGGAGCCCTACTTCCAGAGGAAGCACGTGATCAACTCCTTGCCTTCTTACGTGCGAACTCCGACATCTTTGCATGGTCATCCTCTGACATGCCAGGCATCCCTGAGGAGGTAATCACTCACAAACTCAATATCAAACCAGGATGTCGATCCATCCGGCAGAAGAAGAGAAACTTCTCCCCAGACCAACATCAGGCCATAGACGGGGAGATTCGCAAACTGGAAGTGACAGGCACATTCGAGAAGTCCATTACCCCGATTGGCTAGCCAATGTCTGATGGTCCGTAAGGCTAACGAAAGCTGGAGGATGTGCGTGGACTTCACTGACCTCAACAAAGCATGCCCTAAGGATAGCTTCCTGTTGCCTCGAATTGATCAACTGGTGGATGCTACATCCGGGCACAAAACCTTGAGCTTCATGGATGCCTTCTCAGGGTACAACCAAATCAAGATGGACTCAGCCGACGAGGAAGCTACTTCATTTATAACGGAGAAGGGAATATACTGTTATAAGGTGATGCCGTTTGGACTAAAGAACACTGGAGCCACCTACCAGAGGCTGATAAACAAGATGTTCGAAGACCAGATCGAACGCAACATGGAGGTGTACATAGACGACATGCTGACCAAGAGCACTCATACCATTGATCATATTGCCGACCTGGCGGAGACCTTCGGCAACCTCCATCGGTATCAGATGAGACTGAACCCCCACAAGTGTGCCTTCAGGGTGACAGCAAGCAAGTTCTTGGGTTTCATGGTGACGCAACATGGGAATGAAGCAAACCCTGATAAGATCCGAGCTATTTTAGATATGAGGCCTCCAGTTAACAAGAAGGAAGTCCAACGCCTGACTGGAAGGGTGGCGGCCTTGAGCCATTTTTTGTCCAAGTCCACTGAGAGATGCTTGCCTTTCTTCAAGGCACTGCGCAGAGTCAACAGACTTGAATGGATAAGGGAGTGCCAGGAGGCCTTCGAGGGACAAAGAATTTCTATCCATCCACCACTGCTATCCAAGTCAAGGAATGGAGGAAAACTTCTTATGTACCTTGCGGCTTCTCCCGAAGCTGTCAGCTCCATGCTAGTTCGCATGGATGCCGATGGAACACAAAAGCCAGTGTACTACACCAGTAAGGTGCTTCACGATGTGGAGACAAGATATTCGAGAGTCAAAAAGATTATCTTCGCGCTGATCGTTTTCACCCAGTGCCTCCGGCCTTATTTTCAAGCTCATCCAATTGCGGTAGTCATAGACCAACCACTCAAGGTGATCCTCTCTCGTCCCGACACCTTCGGCCGACTAGCGAAGTGGGCGCTCAAGCTGGGGAGTTTGACCTATCGTTCTACCCCAGGTCGGCCATGAAGTCTCAAGTCTTGGCAGATTTCTTGGTCGAGTGCACCTAGGCTGAGGAGCAGCCGGAAGAGTCCCACGCAAATCCCTTGGGTCTTGGAACCGAAAGGGGAGATGACTGGATCCTTCATGTGGACGGAGCATCAAATTCCCAGGGAGCGGAGCGGGCCTCATCCTGGCTAGTCGGACGGAGTCATGACCGAGTATGCCCTCTGTTTTCTCTTTCTAGCCACCAACAATCAGACAGAGTATGAAGCCCTACCATCTGGAATAAGATTGGCCCGGAGCTTGGGGTGAAATGCCTTGGAGTATTCACTGACTCTCAGCTGGTCATCGGCCAAGTCAGAGGGGAGTACGAGGTGCAGGATTCTACTATGTCCCATTACTTAAGTATGGTGCAGTCACAAGCCTCTCCCTTAGCCTACTTCAGCGTCAGCTATATTCCTCGGGAGGAGAATGCTAGAGCTGACGCCCTGTCCCGACTAGCCACCTCAGCCGATGGGACTTTGGGAAGAGCTTACATAGAGCATCTGGAAGCCCAAGCATCGAGGCAATAGAAGAAGCCCTGCCAGTCGAACAGGAGCCCTCTTGGATGGACGCTTACATTCGGTACCTTACAATGGCTCCCTCCTTAAAAACCCGACTGAGGCCAAGCTACTCAAACGGCGGGCCCTGAAGTTTCTAATGATGGACGGAAGGCTTTACCGAAGGTCGTTCTCATACCCGGTCCTTAGATGCGTCAGCCCCACGGAAGCAGACTACATCTTGCGGGAAATCCATGAGGGTATATGCGGAAGTCACCTGGGGGTAGAGCCCTGGCGTACAAAGCCCTCCGCAAGGATACTACTGGCTGACAATGAGGGAGGATGCATCGAGCTCATCAAGAAATGTGATAGTTGTCAACGTCATGCCAACATCCAGCGGCAGCCGACGTCCCAGCTGACCCCTCTGGCGGTACCTTGGCCCTTCGCTCAGTGGGGCATGGACATCCTGGGACCATTCCCTCCAGCCTCTGATCAATGCAAATTCCTGCTGGTAGCCATCGACCATTTTACCAAGTGGATCGAGGCCAAAGCACTCGCCAAGATCACTAAGGGCAAGTTTGACAATACGGCCTTTCGAGAATTCTGCACTGAGCTGGGCATCTGCCAGCGGTTACCTCCGTAGGGCATCCCAGACCAACGCACGGCCGAGGTGACCAACCGTATTATTCTTCAAGGACTTAGAGCCTGGCTAGATGACTGCAAAGGATGGTGGGTGGAGGAGCTCCCCAATGTACTGTAGGCCTACCATACAACGCCGCGGGCTCCCACAGGGGAGACTCCCTTCAGCCTAGTCTTTGGATCTGAAGCCGTTATCCCTGTGGAGATAGTTGCCCCGAGCCTCCGGACAGAGATGTACAACAAGGAGGACAACCCAAATTAGTTGTGGACCAACCTCGACCTTGTGGAAGAACTATGAGACCGAGCAAGACTCCGGATGGCAGCTTACCGACAGCGAACGGCAAAGTATTACAATGATCGCGTCCGCCCCAAGGCATTCTTGCCAGGAGACCTAGTCCTCCGATGAGCTAAAGTTTTAAAGCCGGCGAAGGAGGAAAGCTAGCACCGAAATGGGAAGGACCCTATCGAGTCGCTGAGGCACTCCCCCATAGAGCGTACAAAATTGAAGGGCTGGACAGGAAGCCTCTCCCCCATACTTGGAACGCAGACAACCTACGCCGGTACTATCAATAGTTTATATGTCCTTAATTTGAGCATGTTTGCCAGAGTAATAGATTCTCACTAACACGTCTTTGAGTGTCCCTACTTTTCAACCCAAAATCCCGACTCTGCGTCGGCACGAAGCCCGACTCTGCATCGCCACCGAAGCCTGACTCCGCATCGGCACCGAAGCCCGACTCTACATCGGCACTGAAGCCCAACTCCACATCGGCACCCAAAGCCTGACCCCACGTCGGCACCCGAAGCCCAACCCTGCGTCGGCACCCGAAGCTAGACTCCGCATCGGAACGAAAGCTCGACTCCGCGTCGGCACCCGAAGCCCGACTCTCGTTGGCACCCAAGCTCGACTCTGCATCGGCACCTGAAGCCCGACCCTACGTCGGCACCCAAAGCCTGACTCCATGTTAGCACCCGAAGCCTGGCTCAGTGTCAGTACCTAAGCCCGGCTCTGCATCGGCACTGAAGCCCGACTCTGCATCGGCACCGAAGCCCGGCTCCGCATCGGCACCCGAAGCCCAGCTCTGGGTTGGCATCCGAAGCCCGACTCCACGCTGGCACTCGAAGCCCGGCTCCGTGCCAGCACCCAAAGCCTGACTCCATGTCGGCACGAAGCTCGATCCGCGTCGGCACCTAAGCCCGGCTTCGCGCCGGCACCCGAAGCTCGGTCCGCACCGACACCTAAGCTCGGCTCCATGCCGGCACCCAAAGCTCGGCTCCGCACCGGCACTCGAAGCTCGGCTCCGCATCGGCACCCGAAGCTCGACTCTGCATTGGCACCGAAGCCCACTCTGCATCAGCACCCGAAGCCTGACTCCGTGTTAGCACTTAAGCCCAACTTCGTGTCGACGCATAACCGGTCTTGGCCTCAGCCTTGGCCCTTGGCCTCGGCCCCCCAGCCTTTGCTCCGCATCGGCACGTGAGTCCAACCCCGCATCGATGTCCAGCCTGACTGCGCGATTGACTCGGTTTCATGTCGGCATTCAAATCTGACTCCGTACCAGCTCTCAAACCAAGCTACAGGTACTCCGTAGCCGGATATCTACTCCTAAATCGACTTCGTCTGCACTTCACTCCCCGGGCCCTCTCGGCCTTGGCAGTGTCCTAGGGCAAAGGTTGGGTCTTCATATTAAATAGTCAAGAATCTAAACTTCTAATAATGCTTGCCTACGATCTCGGCCTTGACTATTCCTCAAAATTGACCCGCACTGGCCTACACGCGTTACCTTGTAAACTAAACTTGCTGGCTACGGGCAAATTAAGTGAAGACCGAATCAGAAAATTCATTAATGGCAAAGAGTTTACAAAATTGCTGACCCGAGTCGAACTTTGTACAAAAAAGAAAAAAGAACGCAGTACTGTTCATGGCTCAACTGATGGACCACGGACGGGAGAGGTGTTTTCCGGTGATGTGTCCTCTAAATCCTCGTCTGGGTCCAGGCTACCCAGATCTTCGAGACTACGGACCTTCATCGCCCTGTCCTTGCAGTCCTGGAAGCCCGCATTGTAGGCGAAGGCAGTGGCTTCAGCTAGCTCTTCCCTATAACTGGCAGACTAGCGAAAGTCTTCAACTGCCTCAGCAGCCTTAGCCTCCGCGCTGCCATCACAGCCTTCATTTCAGTAACTTCAGCCTCTGCCGCTACCACCACTGCCTTCATCTCAATAACTAGCGCATCGGAGCTCCGGGCTATTTCTTCGGCGTTTTTCGCCCGCTCCTCGGCTGCATCTCTTAAGGTGTTGGCGATTTCCAGGCTGCTTCGGCATATAAGCAGCTCTGTCTCCATATGCTTACTACCCTCTTCGGCCGCCCGTGCCGCATCCAAAGCTCTCTCGGCCTTCTCGGTCTGAGTCTGACCCTCTGCCATGGCCACGTCTCGAGCCATCTCAGCCCTCTCTACTCGGGCTCAGCCCTCGGCTCTGGCCATTTCAAGAGCCTCTTCGGCCCTTTTCACCCGGGCCTCCTCTGCGGCCCTCTCGGAGAGGACGGCTTCTAGAACCTTCTCTGCCTCCTCTGCTCTGGCGTTGGCGCATTGGCTCTCTCTCTCTGATCGACCAAGTGCGGCCTTGGCCTGGGAAAGGGCGCTTTTCAAGGCGGCCAGGGAATTCACCGCCTGTGTGAAGGGCACAATTAAAAACTCACCGTGGTTAAGCTAAATTAAAAGGCTCGCACACTTACCCTAAGATGGGCCACAAAGGCCTCTGAAAAAAAGACGAAGTTCTCTACTCCTGGAGGATTCCTTGGAGCTCGAGTAGGCATACTGGCACCATTGTCTGCTCTGCCCAGCGCCCCTCATGCTTGAGGAGGGCCTTGAAGGATAGGGCGGCTTCATCCTCAATGGCAGGCTCCGAAGCCAGTGGTATGTCAGGGATTGACGAGGTCCCCGCCCCTTCTGCAGCCCTAGGGGGTTCCTCATCCGCCACCTCTGTTTGAAGGGGTTCTGCTACCCCCTCTGCTTCAACAGCCTCAGGAACAGGATTTCAAAGGGGTTCTGCTACCCCTTCTGCTTCGACGGCCTCGGGAACGGGGTCGGGGGTCGTAGAGACGGCCCCCGTGTCTGGCAAGATTGATGGTGATGGCGGCATGTCTGCCCTTGGTTCCTCCAGTGGTGTATCAGCCGTAAGGTCAACATCCGCTTCCCTCTCCATCAGAGGCCGGTGGGAAAGTGGTGTAGAGATCGAGATCGCATGGGTGATGGTGATCGGGGCCTTTTCCTCTGCTCGTCGGCCCCTCCAGTTTTCTCTTTGGCCTTTTCAACTCTGGCCATTTTCCTAGCTGCTTTGGCTATAGCTTTCTTCTCAGAAGGGGCCCCACTCGCCCCAGCTCTCCTCGCGTCGGCCGCTGCCTTCCTTACCTCCTCAAACGAAGGCAACATACCTACACAATGACCGGACGTCAAAAAAAAAAAGGGGGGGGGGGGGGGGGGGAAGGAAAGATGAAAAAAAAAAGGAAGAGGTGAGTGAATTACTCACCACTGTATGGAATAAGGCCGGCAAGTTGGAGGTTTTCTTCGATTAAAAGCTAGTTGCACTGAGGGATGTCGACAGTCAGAAGCTGTCCAAATGCCATTCGATCCCTCGGAAGTATAGAAGAATCCCTATTTGCATCGGTGTTGGGTGTTCCCCAGATTCCACTCACCCCTCGACATTGGCAAAGAAGAACCTATCCTTCCACCTCTTGATGGATGTGGGAAGATATAGTTTAAGAATCCTAGTGGGTCTAGAGGCGAAGGACCACCACCCCGCTTGCTTGCGGAGGTGTAGAAGCTACGGAACAAGGAGATCCTAGCCTCTATACCCTGAAAGTGACAAAGTATTAGAAAGCCGATGATAGTCCGGATGGAATTTGGGACTAACTGTGCGGGTGCCAAGGAGTACCTGTCTAAGAGGTTGAGGATGAAAGGATCAATGGGTAGCCGAAGCCCCGCCTTAAAGAAAGCTCCGTATAAGGCAACCCTCCCGGGACGTGAAGAAGTTACCCTATCATCAGGAGCGGGATAGGACAGACGCATGTTGGGAGGGAAACTATACTTGGCACTAAGGTTCACAATGTCTTGGGCCGTCATGGTGGAGGTAGTCCATTCAGGGGACTCCTTGGCAGCAAGGACGGGCCAGCGATGGTCGGATGGCGCCGGGTTGGGGTCCGTCCGGCGGCCAAATGAATCCCAGCCGCGGGTCGTCCGGTCGCTCGCCGCCGTTCCTAAGGAACGTGGTCGGAGGATGAAGAAGACCAGCTAGGCATGGGGGAAGGGGAAGGTGGTGAAGGAACGGGGGTGTGACCCCCAAAATCGAAAAGAGAGCAAGAAGGTGAAGAAGCCATGAGGACTAACCTGAAGAACTTGAACCGAGATTGAAGAAGAGAGAGCTCGAGAGGGAAATGGAAATGGGAGATGAACAGGCGCTTGCAGAATCAAGGTGAGAGGTTATAACGTAAGAAAAGGTGAAAAGCAGAGGATAGGAATGATTTTTCCCTTTTATACCCCCGTTTTAAATCATCCCGCCGGACTCCGATTTGGCCATGTGTCCGCTTTCCATTGGAGACCGCTTGGCAACCACTCAATGTGTGAAACATGAAAAACACCACCAATAAAGAGGCAGCGGTGACCTACCGCAATGATAACGCCAACCTTTTCACAACTCCTCGCCCGAGAAAAATCCTGCCCAATCCCAACAGCCTGAACGGGCAAAGTGATGGTACGGAGATCAGCCACCTGATGGATACTGACACCCCTTTTGCTGGCAACTATACGCCCACCCATCTCAGGGGTGGGGGGGCATCTGATGTGGCTAATCACTTCCCTTGGACGGTACCATAACACCTTGTGCAATTCCCGGAACCAGATGAGTTGATAGCTCATTTCCAGCATCGGCCCCTGTTGGCTTCGGCCTTGGCCCCCAGCCTTGGCCTCAGGTTCGCCTCAGCCCATGGCTTTGGCCTCGGCCTCATTCCTGGTTTCGGCCTCGGCCCCTGGCGCCTCGCCCCCCGCCATCGGCCCCCAGCCTTGGCCTCGGGCTCGCCTCGGCCCCTGTCTTCGGCCTCGACCTCGGTCCCTGACCTCGGCCCTCAGCTTGGCCTCGGTACTTTACATTGCACGTTCTCCTAGTATCGCGGAGCCAATCTCGGATACCAGACTCAGGGATTTGAGGCACCAACTGCCACACATCTCGCTCATATGTTTTACCAAAATCACGGGCGGTTACCAACATACTACGCAGTTATCGATATCTATGGTGCATGCTTAACAACTACGCACCCGCCAGCCACTTATGAAGCCAATCCTAACAAAAATGTGATTCGACAGCTACTCCACAAAGGGTAAGAGGGACTATCGAACAGGTATATATGCATCCTGACTCACAACAAGGAAGGACTCAATCTCTACTCTCTCATTCAGATCCTATTCTCCAAATCGCTGACTTGAGCGTCGGAGGGTCCCGCCGGAACCACCGGTCTGGGACTTTTCTTTCAGGTTTCTGGCTGAAGGAGGCGGTCCCTGTCACTCCACTGGAGGCCTACGAAGTATTTTGTCACCTGACACTCCTCAAAAGCGATTTGGCAGCAACAGCTTTATTTTAACTCACCAGATTTCTGAGTAAATAAGTTATACTCATGTGTTCATTTTCGGAAAGTCAAGATAGTAAATCATATCATATAGCCAAAGAATGGTGCTATTCCTTACAAGCAATGGTCATATAAAGGTATCAAGAGTATTCACCTCTTATATTTTAATTCAGCAGTCCTCCACATCAACTGGTCTAACTTTGTCCTCCATGATTACTGGAATTCTGTGTATAAAAAAAAAAAAAAAAAGAATGTTGTTAAGATGAAGAAACTTCTTAAAAGTTAAAATATTGAAACTACATCTCATAGTATATCCGAAATACTGTAGGCCAACTAACTACAATTTATTGTTACTGCTTGGAAATCTGCATCTTCACTACTGTTCTTGGCATACATCAAAACACTTTCTTGAGCACAAAGCTTATTAGAAAAATAAAAGGAAAATCAACACGACATTCATAAGTTGGGGTGCACAAGCAAAGACTAGCATCAGACAAATGAGCTGAATACTCTCTAAACCAACACTTCAAACACTAAGAAAATAGATATAGTTGCATAGATATGAATTATATGTTGGACCTCTTGGATATATTTAGGACATAAGAATGCAAAATCCAAAATTGTTATAGTAAACCCATAAATATAATTGGCATGTCTTGCACCTCTGCTCTTCTTTGCACTACTGAGATGTTAATACAAGACATTTTTCCAATACTGCTAAACAAGGGGAAAGGCAGAATTCATCTGCTGTCACAAGGTTGCCACTATTCAGTACTAATAAGACACCTTTCTTATTATTTAGAGGCAAAGCTCTATATTCTGTTTGGATTAAATAAGATATCTTACACTATAAAAGGTGTAGATTACAACACCATGATGTCAGTGTCCAGTTTTTATTTATTGAAGCCATATTTTGTTGTTTGAGGCCACTAAATGTTATTCTTACATTGGAAAATGGTCGTTTGAATTTGATACGGATATGTGCATATGTGATACTACTAGAAGTTACATGATTACATTGACTGTTGCCAGGCTGACTCTTTAAATTGCTGCAACTTCAGGAGCCCTGTTTTGCAAGGGATTATAAATACATGAGACTTTGGAAAGTTTATTGTAAGCATATGCTGTGTACTCTTTCAGGTTTCCTTATAGGAATTCAATGCAATCACACATAGAAATTCTGGAAAGAAATCCTAAGCACAGATACTGGTATGTTTGAGGCAATAGCTTGAAACAAAGATACAGAAAAGTTAATGGAAGAAGTAAGAAATTGTGTTACCAACTCTTGGCCTTAAGTTCCAACACCTGACACTTCATTGGTATGAAATTGAGACATGCACCTGCATCCACACCCACAACTGACATACATACAAGTCCATGCAACAAACATCAAAGACTGACAAGAAGGTGCATTCCTATGGGCACTATTCCCAAGAGTGGTTCTATTTTGATGAGCCTTCTCTAGGGATACTATATGAAATCTTGTCTAGAGGCATGCTTCTTTTCTTTGAAAAGGTGGCTCATCTTACAAGGAGGGAAAGGTATCATAGAAGTTGGACATGTAGGACTGGACAAATGTAACTGGAGTATGAGGGGAATATGACAAGAATCAACTTGGATTCAAGGATTCAAATGGCATATCCTCTCTGCTGTTGCCACCAATGAAGCTTTCCATTCACAAGTCAAAACTTTAGAAAAAAATTTTATTTTTTAAAAAAATTATATGCATAAAAAAATTAAAATAAAGAAAATAAGAATCAAGCCTGGATCGACTATGAAAATACTGAAATAGCGACCAAGTTTAGTGACCTTCGTGCAAATTGCGTTGCGACGCCTCTGTGACAACAAAATATTCGACGCAATTAGCGACGCATTAGCGACTCAATTAATCCAATCAATAATGCGTCCAATAAAAATTAAATAAAATAAATATCGGAATAAAACTCAGTGCGTAATGAAAGTAGGGCATTAGCGATAATAAAATAAAATTAAAGAAATTATTTTAATTTAGCGGCACAAATTATCACAAATAATTTTGAATTAAATTTATAAAATTTAAATATCCATTAGTGTGTCGCAATTTTTTAAAAGAATTAAATATATAAATAGCAACGCATTAGCGATGCAATAAACAAGGTTTAATTTCGCATCATTGCGCAAATTTTAAATGAAATTAAAAAAGTATAATATTTAAAAAAATTTACGCATTTAATCGCAATATGAGCGATGCATTAATGCAAGAACCAGAATTTCTTGTCCATATGGATAATTACGGGTGCTCTATTAGCGAACCTTTGCATCTAGGATCTGAATCAATATTTGTGATACCTTGGATAACCTACCTCATCCATTTCGTATAATCCTTACATTTTGTTACTTTATAAGGCACTCATCATAGGGATAGGATTAGAATTAAAAATTATCTCACCGATCATCAATTAGTTTTTCTACCATTCTTTGGGAAGATATTGGATACCACTGCTATGACCATAATGGGCTTGGAGCCCCATCCCCGATCGAATTCCGAGATCCGAGATCACCTTGGATTAAATCTTCTTGATCCAAGGAGATCATTATTTTGGATAAACCATCGAATAAGAATTAAACAGTAATGTGCTTGCTTCTGAAATGGACCATCATAGCCATAAAGAACAAACCTTATTCAAACTATTAAGGAATGATAATTGCACAAAATATAAATAAATAATCATCATCGATGTAATATTCAAAAGAATCATCATATGGGAAAAAGTAAGCTTTTCTACAATGCATTTATGAGACTCAGATCATGCAATAATGCCTTGTCCCAACTACATGGGTTTGGCAATTGCATCAACAAATATTGAGTAAATCAAAATTTATGTTATATGATAAAATATAACCATATGCAGAATTAAGTTAATTTTCAAAGCAAATGATGTGCCATATCCAATCACCAGCATTCTTACACAAAAATTGACAAAGCACATAATTGCCAACAAATCTCATTTATAAGAAAAGTTGGATTAGGAAACATAGTTTCAGATAAAGAATAATTACTTGATTACCCAAAATAGAGCATTTACATGTATAAGATTAATAATAAGCCTGATCACAGCACCCAAATTCATCCAAGTTTCTCAATGTTTTAATTCAGCAAGTCCGAACAATTAGCTAATACAGTTCCATTGTTGTCACTAGGAAATGATCTTCCCATGATGCAAAAGGTAGATCAACTTCACATTCTTGTTAGTGGGCCACATAGTGATTGTTAGTGGACACCGCATCTCTGCGGCAAGGCCCAGGGACTTTCCAAGGTCAACAGGACCCAGTTGCTTCATCCTGAGGCTGAGGTATCTGGCTTTTATGCATCAGCAATAGAAGCTCAAATTTTGTAGGTAGTGGAAATTAATATAAGAAGTACATGGTCAATATGATAAGATGCAGCATCTTATTTATACAACCAACATAAACAACCTATAAAAGAACTTTATTTTCTAATATCTTTCAACTTTCTAAGTTTGCCTAAAAGATTATGAGGCACACTGAAAGAAATTGTAATGTCATATATTTTAAAAAACTAAGGCATGCCTCAAAGATCATGGATTTTTAACTTGCAAATGAAGATAATGGTTCACAATATGGCTCTCATAATTTCTATAATGAAAATATATTGTCCAGATGTTCTATATTACTTCAACTATTAATTATGTAACGATTGCTCAAACTTAAATAAACAATGGTGAAAAAAGGCTCTAAACTCACCTTCACTTATCAAAGGGTTACGTGTAATTGATTCTTTGTTTGGCAAATATAAAAGTATATGACCAGGAAGCGATAAATGTTTACTAAAAGTTCTTGCAAGTTTTCTCAGACTCCCCATCACATTAGAAAACCATAGTGACATGATAAAACAAGGGATATGGGCAAAATGAGTTGATCATTCCTATGGGAAAACTCTAGCATCATTTAACCTCTTCCAAAATCCAATAACAGAGGAAGCAATCTTCAAGAAGGTAATTAAAAAAAAAAACTTCACAATTGTCTTAAAGGTCTACACATATCATTCTTCAAAAATAAAACTAATGCATGATGGGCTCTATTTTCCAAATGTTCCACATTATAACTCTTGAACCGTCCAAGAAAAACTCTTGAACCATCCATGAAAGAATTCTCATTCCAATATAGTCAAACGGCATCAAACAAAAGTTAAATTTAATTGGTGCGCTATTATATAATTGTTATTTAATTGATATTTCTTGGACAATGCTTCTCATTGAGATGTATATTATCTAAATATCTTCCTCACAAACAGGCAAATTATTTCATTGAGAATTGCAATTGTTAGAAACCAATTTTGCTTCACAAGCTATTCAATCTAAGAATCAAGGCCATATTACTTGATATATTGAAACATAATAATGAAAATTGATAAATTAAATTATTTTCTAAATAAATTTACTTACAACGAAAGTCTTACCAATTTCTAGCAAGAAAAAAACTAGTCTAAAAGGCTCTGTCGGCATGTGCAGTAAACCAGATCCATGCTACTAACATCCAAAAATAGTGTAGAGTAGTATGTGCAGTAAAAATCCATGGTCCCACTAATCCCACGATCATATATACCACACAGGAAATATGATTAAAAGCATTTAAAATACAAAGCAGAAAATTCATTCATGAATCATGGTAAGTCCATACATGAGAAAAATGAAAGCATCGGGTCATCTAAACAATGAGATCAAAGGTTCAGATAGAACCATAAAAATAAAAGTGGAACAAAAAAAGGTCAGTATACATTGGTTTGATCCTTGAAAGGGCAGCAAATTAAATGCAATCTAGAAACAGGATGATGAGAACCTGTGTCAACAATAAATTAGGAAAGTCGCATCCTCTTTGTTGGTATTCACAGAGCTCAGTATAAGTTGTTGAAAAATGCAGAACTAGTCCTTAGCTGTTAGAAAAAAATAATTTTATTTTTTAAAAATTTAAATTCATAAAAAAATTAAAATAAAAAAATAAGAATCAAGCCTGGACCGAGGCATGTTAGACACTATCCTAAGGACGTACTCCCAAGGTACAATGACCCAGCTCGATCCGAACCTTACCACGAGCATGATCGCATGAAGATGCAACCCAACGACCCTTCAAATGCCCAAAAAAAAAGATCGATACTAATAAAAATTAGGAATAATAAAATAAGATGAGAGAACTCGTAGTGCTACTCAAAAAATCCATAACCTTGAATCTTTGAGTCCCTATATATATATAACCAAAATATTTTGATCGTTGATGGCCTGACGAGCATTCACGGAATGCTCGCCTGCGAGCGTTTGCTGAGTGCTCGCCTCGTGAGCGTTCACTGGATGCTCGCTTGGCGAGTGTAATGCCAGAAACCCACACGAGCTTTTGCTCACGTGGGTCCCTCTTTTTTTTAATTTAAGCTTTTTTTTCCAACAAAAACTTCCTAGAATTGGTTCGGGTGTTCCACAATATTATAAGTTAGCCAATTAACCTTCCAATTTAGGTTGATTTTTCTCCTATATATGTTTTGACAAATACTAGGAATAAATGGATAGAATCAATTATGAATTTATTGCTTGGTAAACATCCATCAAAAACATATATTTTGAGATCCTAGATTAAACTGCTTTTGGTGATTCAAATCCCTATAATTGTCTATCTATCATCACTAACTAAACATACCATGGTTATTCTATTCCCACCATTTTTAAAATAAAACCTCTTCCATATCTATCTTCTATTATCATTGAATAAAAGTTATGTTAATGAAAACTTTTATTCATATTTTAGTTATAGTACAACCTCCTTTTGTGTTTGTCTTTGCCTATAGTTTTATGCAAGGTATGCCAAACTGCACCAAACCATTCGATACTACACATATCAAATCACACCAGTTTCGAACCAATTTAATTTATCATTTTGAAATGGTACGGACCGGTACTACTCATAAACCATCCTACATAATCCAGAATCATCTTAAACTAACTTTATATTGACCTTATACCATGCCAAACCATCTCGTACCTTGCTGAACCACCCAGTTTAGCTTGGTATGAGGCAGTTTATATATTAGAACCTTCTAATTCACCTAACCGGTGCAATGTCGATTTGGTACGAAATGACCAATATACCGTTGGTTCAGTATGAGAAAGATGAACTATTCAGTTTAGCTTGATATGGAGCAGTTTATAGGTTAGAACTTTTTAGTTCATCTATTGATACACTGTTGATTTGGTATGAGATGACTAGTATGCCATCGATACGATACAGTACACCTCGTATAGAACCAACCAATCTAGTACTGACATGGTACCAATTCTTGGTACAACAAACCTTGGTTTTATGTTAGAATTTTATAATTTTTGTTGAGTGTCTATCAAAAGCAAATTAACAACATTTGAAAGATTTTTAACTTTTGACCAAAACCAATCCAAATTTACTCTTGTCCTGCAATTTTGCTATCTTCAACTAAAATGACCAGGAGTTTCGATCCATTTTAGTGGTGTCAAAAATGACTAAAACTTACTTAACACAAAACTTAAAATAAAATCTTACATAATAAGTATCAATCTAATGTCATTTATTTATTTCTTTAAATATATGTATCTAATTAAAATTATTTTTAAGCCATATCTTTATTTCTTTGAGTTGAAAAAGGAACTTAGTTTTAGGACATAAAACCTAAGTCTTGGGATATATTTTTGAAATATGAAATTCTAGGGCTTTTCCTTTTTGACTTAGAAACATTTATTTCTAAGTCATGTCTTTGCTTATAGTTTATGCAAGGTATGCCAAACTATACTGAACCATCTAGTACAGGGCATACCAAACCATACCAATTCAAAACTAGTATAATTCATCATTTTGAAATGGTACAGGAATGGTACTGCCCCAAACCATCCTACATAACCTAGAACCATTTTAGACCAACCTTATATTGACCTCATACCATGCCAAACTGTCTCGTACCATGTTGAACCACCCAGTTTAGCTTGGTATGGAGCAATTTATATGTTAGAACCTTCCAATTCACCTAACCATTATACCATCAATTTGGTACAAGATGACCAGTATACTATCGGTTTAGTATGAGCAAGGTAAACCATCCAGTTTTGCTCGACATGAGGCAGTTTATATGTTAGAACCTTTTGGTTCCCCTAATCGGTACCCTATCAATCTAGTGCAAGATGATCAGCATAGTACCAGTTTGGTGCGGTACACCTTGCTCCAAATCGAACAGTTTATCAAAAAGGTACCAGCTTTTGGTACAACAAACCTTGGTTTTATGTTAGAAATTTGTAATTTTTGTTGAATGGGTATCAAAAGCAAATTAACAATATTTGAAATATTTTTAACATTTGTTCAAAACCAATCCAAATTTACTCTATTCCAACAATTTTGCTATCTTCAACTAAAATGACCATGAGTTTTGATCCATTTTAGTTGGTACGGGATGATATACTGTCGGTTTATTATGGGTGAGGTAAACCACCCATTTTAGCTTGGTATGAGGTAGTTTGTAGGTTAGAATATTCCAATTTACCTAATCGATACACTATCAATCAGTGTGGGATGATTAGTATGTCGTTGGTTCAGTAACGTACACCTCATAAGAAACCGAACTAGTCTAGTATTAAAATGGTACTAGTTCTTGGTACAACAAACATTGGTTTTATGTTAGAATTTTGCAATTTTTGTTGAATGGGTATCAAAAGCAAATTAACAACATTTGAAAGATTTTTAACTTTTGGCCAAAACCATTACAAATTTACTCTATTTCCAACAATTTTGCTATCTTCAACTAGAATGACCAAGAGTTTCGATCCATTTTAGTAGTGTCAAAAATGACTAAAACTTACTTAACACAACTTAAAATAAAATCTTACATAATAAGTATCAATCTAATGCTATTTATTTATTTCTTTGAGCTAAAAAAGGACTTAGTTATAGGACATAAAACCTAAGTCTTGGGATATATTTCTAAAATATGAAATTTTGGGGCTTTTCCTTTTTGACTTAGAAACATTTTTTTTCAAGAATCTTGTGAAAGGGTAACTTCTTTCGATGTTCAGAATATATTTGTTGCAAGAAGTGAAGAGAAGATGACTTACCAAGACTTAGAGAAGAGGAATTGCATGATTTAAACTTGGATTGAGCTCAAACCTTAGAAAGTCTAAAATTTTCGAACGTTGAAAATGTCATTAAACATAAACCATTGTTGGCACTCTAAAATGATGTGATCCATGAATTTTTGAACTTTTTTTTTTGTGAAATCATACAACTATCTTGGCTTAAACAGCCAAGCCAAGGTTTGTTGCACCAATACATATTACCCATATTGGGTATATTATGTTGCCTTGGCATCAAACCAAGACTTAATAAGAAGGCTTACAAAGTCTCGATATACCAAACTAACCAATGCACTAGGCAAAATGACACTGCACCAGTGTAGTGTTGGCACATTGCAACTGCAAATCTTAGCAAGAACTAGCACCAACAGGTACCCAAGAACTCATACAGTCTAAAGTGGCATCTACAATGTTTTCTTGAGATTTTTATTTGTTACTTACCTTTTATTTCTTATATTTGTATTGTTTTTTATCAAAACAACCATAACAAGTAAAAGAATTAAAATTACTAAAATCAAAATTTTTGAGGCCCAATTAAGAGGGGCTATGTATCATGGAACAATAGGAAGGAAGGCTATGTGCTGCTTTTTCTTAACAAGTGGACATGACAATTATTATAAGACTACCTTGAAATTGAAAGACCCAAAATCTCAGGAATCTACTACAAGAGGCTATTAGATAGAACCTAGCTGCATTTATTTCACTCTTTTGCAAAGGCTTCCAACATTGTGAAAAGAGCTTGCTCTATAAATGCAATTCTTCTTCAAAATTGACGATAAAATAGGATTTTTGAAGTGGGTTACTTTGGAGCTTGAGCAAAAGTACCTCCTCCCAAACTTCTTTTATGTTTGTGATGAGGATATTCTTGCCTTAAAGACCTTTGAGAAGGGTACATTTCTATTGCCACCAATGATTATGAAGGGTGCATTGATAGCAATCTAGTAGCATAATTTACCTATTTATCGACCATCATCCATGAATTCGGTCTATCCTAGTTTCAACAAGGCATTGGAATTTTTGTTGAGTACTTTGTGAAATCTTACTACTACTTCCTCAGCACTTTGAGAATTAAGGAGGGCTACCATCAAAGCCCCTTGCTAACCTAAATACAGACATAAGCAAAGTTATTCTTATGACCAATAATCAAAAGTAAGATACTAAGATAATTCTAGAAGAAAAACTCAACAATTGACAATGGCTTAACAAATAAATCCCCAAAAATGCCCCCATCTCTTTTTTCAGTGTCCCTACCTCAACGAGATTCGGAACTCCTTCAAGCGCCTATTGCAAATCCAGTGCTAGCAAAGCTCCCACTTCTTACAGACATTTGGAGAAGAAAGTGATAAAAGAAATTCATAAGAGGGGCATTTCTTGGCTATCACTCTCCTTTGATGCATTTACTCTTTAGTTTCAATGCACAAAAACCTTGAAATCAAATCTACCCTGGCTAGACAATTTGAAAAGATCTTAAATTATTCTACCAAAGTAATAATTTCATGATATATGGTGGCAAACTGTTTTTAGTTATTTTAGCACTACCAAGTATGAGAAAAAAGTTGTAGATCCAAAGGACGATGCCCATATAAAGAATACAAGTAATTGATTTTTGGGCATCATATTTATAGGATACAAACAGCACAAAGCACTTTGGTTGTAATGATATTGAAGCGATCAGACACTGAGCATGTCAATGCACTAGAAAGCATGGATATTGCAAACTGCACATCAAATTCTTGTCCAGGACATATCATATACTTGTCGAAGAAGGCTAGAATATGAGTTGGATGCTTGTTCTAACATATCCTTTAAAATTAAAAAGGGGCTTCAAATACTTTCCAAATATGCCCAAGATATGTATCATATCTAGGGATGAGGAGCCTTTAATCATTGTTCACCCTTTTATGATGGATAGTGATCATTCATGTTTGTTGATCACAATCTATACTTAATCTAGCAACATCGATACGACAGACTAAAATCAATCAGGAGTAGGATGGGACAGTTAGGGCAACACCATCCTAAGAGAATTAAAACCTTAGTATCAATATATTCATATCATGATGTTGCCACATTTTCTATTAGTGTTCATGCTTCGTAGTTGATGCATAAAGAAGTTTAGGGCACCTATCTCAACTCTTCAACACGAACGTGCACAATGACCCTATAAAGGCTTTCGAATAATCAATACTATACTTGTATGCCTTTTAGCATGGTTGTCAAATTTAGCTAACCAATTATACAAACAATAAAACAATAAAGCCTTACTTCCAAACTAGTTGAGACTAGCGATGTGAATCATTTTATTTTCATCTATTAGATTCATATTCATAGGATGTGATTATAGTTTTATGCTGGCCATCACCCACCGCAACCCTTCTGCTTTATTCAACTTGAGACCGACTAGGTGCAAAACTCATGTTTTTGTACATAGGCAGTGTTTGCCGACCAATTACACATTTCATAATTCAGAAATTGGATATAAGCAAACACTCATATTTCGAAAGATACCCTTTCACGGAGTATAGGAATATCCATGAGTGAGGCTTCTCAAGGACAACCAGATTCAAGGGTTAGATGATGTGAAGCATTCACAGCATGAGGAGTCTTCATACGCCTGTGCAGCATCACTTATCTACAATGCCTATGCTCTAACATTGATGTGCACAACCATCCTTGCTACCCCACAAGTGGTTCATGAGGACAACATGAGGAGTCTTCATACACCTATTCAACGTCACTTATCCACGGTGCTTGTGTGCTAACATTGATGTGCACAACCATTCTTGCTAGCCCACAAGTGGTTCATGAGGACCCTGACCAATCACACTTGGGACAAAGATGCATAAGGACTTTGTGCACCGCGCATGGTGCAGGACGCGCACCATGCATGGTGATTAGCTGCATGCGTGTGGCTGCATGTATCCAAGGATATTTTTGTCCTTTTTTGCACCGTACGCATCTCCACATGTGCGCGACCAATCATCACAAGCAGTGCAGAAGGACTTTTCCATTGCATAATCTTGCATGAGCTGACGGGAGCATACGCCCATGGACTTTCTATAAGGTGTTCGAACTCAAGATAGAAATAAATATCATTAGGAGTCAATTTGTTGCATACCATTATTTTCATTTAAGCATAGTTGTCAAACCTGGCCGGACATCGACCCGACCAAAGGTTGGGGTCATCGGGTCACTGGTTCAACCGTCGAGTTATCGATTGAACCATCAATTATTTTAATATAAAATATATTTATATTAATAAAAATTAATTTTTAATAAAAAATTAAGGTCAACATGATAATAAACTTTAACATCTAATGCCATAAAAAATCGATTCAGGCTGGGTTGATCGGTTCATGGATGAATCGAATGGGTTGACCAAGTTATTTTGGGTCTCTTACACTTCTAGTTTTATGTTAGAATCGGACCGACTTGGCCTTCGGATCCCAGTTCAACTGGTCCAACCGGTCGGTTTAGTCAAGTTCTGACAATTATGCATTTAAGTATTAAATTAGTCATGTAAATTTTAATTTTGAGTTTTAAATGGGAGTATGTAGCAGTTAAAATCAACACGTATTTTAAATATAAAATTTAGAAGGAAATTTGTTTTATTAGTTCATTCTGAGACAACATATCACCAAAGTATATAGGAATATCCTGAGTCTTGTTGGGACCAAAAAGTATTACATAAAGAAAATGGGGAAATACAAAATCAAAAGCCATACAAAGCAATTTAAGGTTCTCTATTGGAACACTTTTGGATGAGTCAGAAGAACTTTCCAAGACTATAAAGACTTCTATGAGATAAATAGATGTTTGACAAAATTTTAAATAAGCTCTCTACGAGAAGTTCTCCTATTTAAAAGCTAAAATAAGGTCTATTTGGCAAAAGCTCTAATAGAGGTTCTGCCTAGAACCGCTTCTCCAAGCCCATCAAAAAGTTGTTTTTGTTAGACTTGAAGGTTAAGGGTTCAAAAGAAGAAAACAATCGCATTTAATAATAGAACATAATAACATGACAATATGACACTAATATAATATAATATAACATAACAACTATAATTATACTTGAATTTTATTATGTTATTATATCATATCGTATTACATTTCACCAAAATATTGATATCATATTATTATAATATATTGCAATATAATTATCAATAATTTATATAAAAATTTATTAATACTATAATATAATTATTTATTGTAAAATAAGATAATATAATATTTTAATATTCTATAATACTATAATATGGTATACTAATATTATTATATTATATTATTAAAATGTTATAGTATTACTATAATACTATATCATAATATGGTAATGTTAGAACACAAAAAAGAATGGGCATAAAAAGATATGCAACTTATACAATAACTTCTTTTATTGGAAATATGTTTTAGACATACCAAATTTTCTTGTTGGACTTGAAACCATTCTACAAGGAACAAACGCAAAAGAAGTTGATATCTACAAGAGTGAATAGCTTGTTAGAACAAAGTTATATATATTGATCCCTATAATATATATGCAAAAATATTGGATCAATATATTTATTATGAAAAATAATGTAAAACATGAATCGATACATAAATACCTCCAGCCATTGCTTCATGCAAATAGGTTGACTTTTCTTCAGATCAGGATAAGGCTCTTTCATACCTTACGGTCTCTCTCAGCGATGGTATAAACTTTTGTAGAGACTAGGCACAGGGACCTTCCATTTTATTTAGCTTTATGCCTTATCTATCCATCATAAAGGATGCTTCAAACGGATATGATTGAGGGATGTTTATCTTAATCGTGGATTCAAATTTTAAATTTACGTAATCCCTTAATATCGAATAAAGGACCATCTTAATCGTATCTAACCGATACGCTTAATGAGAAAAAATCAATATTCTTCCACTTGGTCCATGTATTCTATTACTATAGTAAGAAACAAAATACATGGATCATGACAAAAGGTCCTCTTAAAATCGAGTATTATTTATCATGTATCACAATGTATTATATTTCCCAAACGTAAACCCATATAACTTAATGAATAAATCCCATGTTTATTCTAAGTCCAACTTAATGATGCTCATCACAAAAATAAATGTGTACACTAAATAACTGAATGTAAAAAAATATCACAACCATAAAAGAGTTTCATTAATTATAAAATTCATCTATACAATGAATTAAATAAAATAACCAAGACCCATATGGTCTACATGATCCCTAAACTTTTGTGGTAGCATGCCTTTAGTCAAGGGATCATCTATCATCAACTCAGTGCTCACGTGGTCAATAACCACTGTCTTTTCTTTAACACATTCTCTTATGGCTAAATATTTGATGTCGATATGCTTGCTTCGACTACCACTCTTCCTATTTTTAGCCATAAATACTGTAGCTGAATTGTCACAATAAATCTTCAATGGCACAATTCTAAGCCCAAAAATGAAACTCTTCAACCATACACCATGCGAAGTAACTCGAAACATGACACGAACTCGGCTTCTAGGTGGAAGTAACAGTCAAAGTCTGCTTAGTGCTCCTCCAAGATACAGCTCCACTAGCAAACATAAACATGTATCCAGATGTCGACTTTTGAGAATCAACACAGCCAGCAAAGTCAGCATTAGAGTAGCCAATTACTTTCAAATTTTTAGTCTATCTGAACATAAGCATGTAGTCCTTGGTACCTTGAAGATACCTTATCATTTTTAGCAGCTCTTCAGTGGTCTAAACCTGAATTACTCTGATATCTCCCCAATATCTCAACTGCAAATGCTATGTCAAACCTTGTACAGACTTGAGCATACATTAAGCTATCAATAGCTGAGGCATATGGAGTATTTTTTATTTTTTTCCTTTCAAAGTCATTCCTTGGGCACTGACTCAAATTAAATCTGTCATCTTTGACTATGTGAGCTATACTTCGGTGAACAATCTTTCATTCAAAATCTCTTTAAGATTTTGTTGATATAGGTTTTATGAGATAGACCTAAAACACCTCAAAGTCTGTCTCTCTAAATCTTAATGCCAATGACATAAGAGGCATTACCTATATCTTTCATAGCAAAATTTTTAGAAAAAAATTGTTTCACCTTATGTAACATACCTTTATCATTGGTTGCAAGTAAAATATCATCTACATATAGGATCAGAAAATAAATTTTGCTCCCACTAACCTTCTATATATATTGATCCATGATATTCTCTACAAATCCAAATGAAAAAATCACATTATGAAATTTTAAGTACCATTGTCGAGAGGCTTGTTTCAATCCATATATAGATCTCTTAAGCTTGCATATCAATTGCTCATTATCACTAGAGAAAAAATCTTCAGGTTGTTTCATATAAATCTCTTCCTCTAGATCTTCATTGAGAAATGCAATTTTTACATCCATTTGTTGCAACTCTAGGTCAAAATGCGCAACAAGTGCCATGATTATGCAGAAGAAATCTTTCTTGATACAGAAGAAAATGTCTTCTTGCAATCAATTCCCTCCCTTTGAGTGAATCCCTTAGCAATGAGTCTTACCTTATATCGCTCAATATTGCCTAACGAGTTTTATGGTCTTAAAGACCCATTTACAGCCAATGGCTTTTGCTCCATCAGGCAACTCAATAAGATCCCAGACTTCATTAAATGCCATAGAATTCATCTCATCTTTCATAGCATCATACCATAAATTGGATTCTTATAATTCATGGCTTGTGAAAATATTTTAGGATCATTTTCAGTTTCAATATTATAGTCTGACTCTTGAAGATATAATATAGTCACTAAAAATTACTGATTTCTTTTCTC
This sequence comes from Calamus simplicifolius, assembly GCA_900491605.1. Classification (NCBI taxonomy): domain Eukaryota; kingdom Viridiplantae; phylum Streptophyta; class Magnoliopsida; order Arecales; family Arecaceae; genus Calamus; species Calamus simplicifolius. The sequence goes on along the minus strand of UESW01003854.1, from coordinate 54,844 downwards.
TTGTAAATCTTCTTAATGTTGTAACAACCTCCTCTGACGAAGTTGATTATTCAACTATCTCTGGTAACTCATGAGAGACTGAATTTACTAGTTCATTATCAGTAAATTATAAAATTTTAACGACTGATTGTATAATGCATGTTTAATCTTGAGAGGCACTATGAACGATAATCAGTCTGTCACTTGAAGTGGAAGGTTGAGCATCAGAATGTTTCCTTTCAGAAATCATGCTCTATAATTGATCACTCCACTGATCAAGTCACTCTCAAAAAATTTGGCATTTTTGATTCCACAATCCTAGTTATGTGAGATGGATAATAAAATCTATATCCCTTGGACCTCTCAGCATATCCAATAAAATACCACTAATGGTCTTAGGGTTCAGCTTTTTCTCTTATAGATTGTACACTCTCACTTCACATGGTCATCCCCATATGCGTACATGTCGCAAACTTGATTTTCAACCTTTAAATAACTCAAATGGTTTTGGAAATAGCCTTGGTTGGAATCCGATTCAATATATACACGATCTTGAGAGCTTCTGTCCATAAGAACTTAGGCAGTTTGAAGCTGCTAATCATGCTCCTCACCATGTCCATCAATGTTCGGTTCTTCTCTCTGCTACATCATTCTGATCAGATGAGCCAAGTAAACTATATTGGGCAACAATCCCATGTTCTTGAAGAAACTTCACAAATGGACTAGGCATTTATCCATCCTCTGTATATCTCCCATAATACTCACCTCCTCTATCAGATCTCACAATTTTGATTTATTTTCATATTATGTCTTTACTTTTGCCTTGAACACCTTAAAGATATCTAATGCTTCATTCTTATTATGAAGCAAGTAAAGATACATAAATCATGAGTAATCATCAATGAAGGAGATGAAGTATTTCGGACCATGAAAATCCATATTCGGACAATAAATATCTGTTTGTATGATCTCTAATAGGTCTGAACTTCTCTTGGCACCTTTCTTTGATTTGTTGGTATGCTTGCCCTTAATGCAGTCTACACAATGTCAAAGTCAGTGAAGTCCAAAGTATTGAGTACTCCTTCATTCACTAACCTCTTGATTCTATCTATGAAGATATGTTCTAATCTTCGATGCCACAACATAGAAGAGTTATCATTTACAACACATCTTTTCATGCTAGCCCTAACATGCATTACATCATGAGTGGTATCATTTTGCAAATTAATATAGAAAAGACCATCAGACAAAGTACAATTCTCAATAAGTTCAGATTTATAATATAAATTGGAAGAAGTATCTAAAAAGTTGAAGGAATAACCCAAAGGTATAAGTCTTGAAACTGAAATTAAATTCCTAGAAAAACTAGGTGCATAAAAGGTCCTTTCTAAATTTAAAATAAAATCACTACTAAGAACTAAAGTGCATGTCCCTATAGCTTCCACATGTGAGCGCATCTTATTTTCTGAAGAGATATACTGCTCACTTCCTATTGGCTTCCTTAGGTTTTGCATACCCTGCAAAGTATTGCAAATATAGATTGTTGAACCAGAATCAATCCACCATGTGTTATAAATAACATCGGCCATATCAGATTCATAATAGACAAGAGCTTTGACAAATACTGAATTGCTCATCAATGGCCTTTAGTAGCTTCCTGACATTCTCATGCTTATCGAACCACGTATACCAACAGAGATTTTTATCTTTATGAACATTATACTCAAGTGATTAGATTGCTCCCAATGTTCATAAATTGCAATCTCACTAAAAGTGCTGGTCTGAGTTACTGAAGATGGTCCATCCTTCCTTGTAGCATAATCAATGTCCATTCAGCCCAGATGAAGAAGAATTCTCTCCTTCCAAATCTTATAGTTATCATCCCTCAATTCAGGTATGTCACATTTTATATCAGAGAAATTTACAGGTTGCATAACTGCAAAATTTAAACATATATGCTTATTATCAAAAATTAAGGCTAATAAAAATGCTTTACCACTGTAAATTATGCATTTAGAAAATAGTGAATTTACTGACATAAAACTTGCCTGTGAGCTAAAGCTCTAATTCAATTAGATTCACTTAAGTCTGTATGATAAAACTATCAAATTATATTCCTTCTTTCTAATTCCTATGGGAAGATTAGAAATATATAATTTAATATTTTATCCTAATTAATTATATAAATATAATAAAAATTTTTATGGGGTAAATTTTATTACATCCATATAATTAATTACAAAGCTCTAATTCAATTAGATTCACTTAAGTCTGTATGATAAAACTATCAAATTATGTTCTTTCTTTATAATTCCTGTGGGTAGATTAAAAAATATAATTTGATATTTTATCCTAATTAATTATATAAATATAATAAAAAATTCTATGAAATAAATTTTATTATATCCATATAATTAATTACAATTAATATCCTTTATTTATGTGATTCATTAACTTTGTTATATAATTTTATAATTAAGGATGTTGTGGCTACTCCTCAATTATTTAATTGTATTTATCACTTAAATATTATTTAAATTTTATGCTCAATTATGTTACTTAAAATGTATGCATAACTCACAAAATTGATGCACACAAATTCTAAATATAATTAAACATAAATAGGCCATGCCAATGGCCCAACCACTTGATGGACGAGCCAACTGCCCTCCTTTCTTACTCAAGCCCAAAAATTTTTCAATCATCCCAAAAAATAATTTTTGAACATGGGTGTGGCCCAGGCTGGATGGGCAACCCAGCCTGGCGCCCTGCGCTTGGGCCAGTCGGCCGCAGCCCAGGTTGGCACCTAGGCTGGCTGGCTGCTACCCAGCTGGGCCAGCGCCTGACCCAACACGCCAACTGGGTGGCCTAGGCTAGCCGACTGGGTGGCCTAGGCCAGCCGACTGCTGGCCCAACCTAGGCTGGGCGGCCTGGGCTAGCCTGGGCGCTGGGTTGCGCCCAGCCTGGCGCTTGGGCCAGCCTAGCATAGCCCAAGCTGGGCCCGGGTTGGCTGGCGCCCTGAGTCGTTGGAGCCTTGGGCCACAACCCAGCCTAGCTGCAGCGCCTGGCGAGCGTGTCTTTCCTTTTTTTTTATTCTTGTGCCCACCACGTGGACCTCAATCGCACATCTCCCGAAAAATGCATTACATGCAAAGATCTATGCTCCACCGCTTAAGAAAGGATCTTCCTATATCCAGGCATCTTCATCTAATAAAGGGATTTGTGCTTCATCCGTAAGCCAAAACAAATCCCTCTTTCCATAATGATAGCCATGTTAAACCAAAAGGGAGAAATAAACCATGGTGATCAAACTGAGGTTTTGGATTAAAAATCCAAGCCCTTAACACCATGCCACCATCCTTTCTTCAAACTTTTATTAGTTTTCTTATATTTAAAATACTTAAGAATAAAAGAATAGTAGAACTAAATCTGATGGACACGAACAGATAAGTGCATGCTTCATGGCATAGATCTTACTAATGCTTCTCTTAAATAAAACTAAATTAATGAAACTAAATATTAAGAGTTTACCAGATCTAATGCCCTTTCTGATGATTCTTGATAACTTATTAACTCTCCAGGTATGCGGGTAGTTGGATCAAATGCACCAAGATACTACCAGTAGCTTTCCTTATTAGTATCCTTAATATCCCTACCGTACGCCCATTGGGTCAAATAATCCAGGGTACTACTAGTAGCCTCCCCTTTGGACTATTCCTAAATGAGAGAAATAGCGACCAAGAATGCCTTGCCCCTCTTTATCAAATAAATAATATAATGATTGTTTCTCAGGGATTTTATCAGATCCATATATTAATGGAAACAATCCCAATAATCAAAGCAAAGGTATTTTTATAGGCTCTGATACCAAATGTTAGAACAAAGTTATATATATTGATCCCTATCATATATATATGAAGAAATATGGAATTAATATATTTATCATAAAAAATAATGTAAAATATGAATCGATATATAAATACCTTCAGCCATTGCTCCACGCAAATAGGTTGACTTTTCTTCATATCAGGGTAAGGCGCTTCTACACCTTATTGTCTCTCTAGCGATGGTATAAACTTCTATAGAGACCAGGCACGGGGACCTTTCCATTTTATTTAGCTTTATGCCTTATCTGTCCATCATAGAGGGCGCTTCAAATGGATATGGTTGAGGGATGTTTATCTTAATTGTAGATTCAAATTTTGTACTGACGTAATCCCTCAATATCGAATATAGGACCATCTTAATCGTATCTAACCGATATGCTTAATGGGAAAAAAGCCAACACAGCTTCCATGGCAGATGGTTGCCTCGAATAAACTAAGCAGACCTCATAGCACCACAGGAAACCCTTTGTTGATGATGTAACACTCTTATTAATTATCATCATATTCATCTTCCTTCTGAAGCTTTTACTGAGGCTCTTAGATCTCCTTGAAGTCTAGGAAATGGCAGCACTCTTTTTTCCTTTTATATTTGATGTGGATGATCACTCCCCCAGGCGGTAGTATAATAGTCCGCATAGTTCTCGGAGCCGAGTAATGATTTGACAACTAGTCCCAGCATCGGCCTTGGTGTTGCCCTCGGCCTCGGCCTCGGCACAATCTCGGCCTCGGCCTGGCCTCGACCTCGTGTTGGCCTCGACCTCGGCTCCGACCTCGACCTTGGCCTCGGCACCGATCTCGGCCTCGGCCTCGGTGTTGTCCTCAGTGGCTCCAACCTCGGCCTCGGTGTTGGCCTCGACCTCAGTCGTGAACCATATCAGCTTCAACATTTGCCTAGAGAGCCCCACCTCAGCCTCAGCCTCAAGCCCCACCTCGGCCTCGGCCTATCTTCGACCTCGGCCTCAAACCTTGCCTCGCATGCTCTCAACCCATAGTTGCAACTTCGAATATTGGACCCAGTGATTTAAAACACCAACGACTGTCACATAGCTCGCTCACCCGCTCTTTGCCAAAATCACGGGCGGTTACCGATATACTATGCAGTTGATATCTATGGCGCGCTTAGCAACTGTACACCCACCTGCTGCTTATGGAGCCGATCCTAACGGAAGACGGGATTCGACAGTTTTTCTACAAAGGGTAAGAGGGGCTCCCGAACAGGTATATAAGGACCCTGACTCGCAACGAGGAGGGAATCAATCTCTACTATCTTATCTAAATCCCTATTTTCCAAATTGCTAACTTGAGCGTCAGAGGATCCCCGCCGAACCATCGGTCCGGACTTTTCTTGCAGGTTTTTGGCTATAGGCGGTCCTGTCATTTCTCTGAAGGCCCACGAAGCATCTCTCTCGCCCGACGCTTTTCAGGAGTGATTTGGCAGCAACAGATTGGTGCGCCAGGAAGGGACCAGACAGACATTCATCTTCATGCATCTGCAACCCCACAACCTCTGTAAGGAAGAAGATGGCGGTTACACGTGCACAGGAGACCTCCACCAGCCAGGCCGGAGGATGCCTCCCATGAGCTGAGCAGTCGAAGGCCAACCTCCCTATTTCGCCTCCCGTACAGCCGCAGGTTAGCCAAGCTGATCGGCTCGATGCCCTGACTCAATAGGTTCAGGACCTGATGGTGGTGGTGCGGGGACTACAGGAGCAGTGCTCCGCCACCATGCCATTGCCACCTCAACCCTCTTCGCCTCATGTGGAGGGTATGGAGCTAGCTAGTCTCATCATGGCAGGACCTCTCCAGAGGACTTCCGCCGCGCATCCCCGAAGTCTCGTCGCCGAAAAACTTCCAAGCGGCGACGATCTCATTCTCATCACTCCGACCGCTTTCCCAAGCGGCGTGGTGGGAAGGAACCAAAGCAGGTGCATTCCCTGCCCCGGCAACACTCTCCCTATTTGTCTTCTGAATCCTCAAAGGAAGACACCAATAGGAAGATCGCTCGCCGGGCCGAGCAACGGTTGGATGAATACCATCAGCGGCTGGAGGAGCTTAGCCATAGAATTACCAACCCATACGGGATGGACTGCGACCACCCCCCCGCTGTCGCATCGTATTATGGATGAACCGGTCCCACCCTGGTTCCATCTATCCTAGCTAGACCCATACGATGACACGACAGACCCCCTGGATCATCTGGAGAGCTATAAGGTCCTCATGCAAGTTCAGGGGCAATGGATTCTCTCCTTTGTGTCGCCTTCCCGGCTACACTTCGAAAGGTCGCACGTGCGTGGTATTCTCGTTTGCCACCACGTAGTATCCACTCCTTCAAATAGCTCGAGAGATCTTTCTTGGCCCACTTTGATGCATGCCGAAAGATTTTTTGAGTGGCTAATAGCCTGTTCGCTGTCCAGCAGAGGAGCGGTGAAACCCTAAAGGACTTTGTGGCTTGGTTCAAGGAGGCTGCGCTCAAGGTCTACAATCTTGAGGACTCGTGGCCACTCTAGCACTGAAGCGGGGACTCCGTCCTTCCAGGTTCACTTACTCCCTAGACAAAAAGCCTCCCAGCTCTTATGCTGAGCTGCTGAGCCGAGTGCACAAGTATATTCGCTGATGAAGCAGACTCCTCCATGAGGGAGGTTGACAAAGGGCCCGGCAAGAAGCCAGTACCTTCAGAACCGCTGGGGTACGGTCCAGAAAGCCTGAGCCACCTCATCGTCCAAATAACCAGCCTCAAACGTTGGTTCCCAAAGAGCAATTTACTCCACTTCTCCCCAATATCCCATTCTGTTAGAAATTGAGGACGAGCCCTACCTCCGCGTCCACCTCCCATGAGGCCCAAGGTTCCCCACAGCAAAGAATTATATTGCCGATACCACAGAGACTACGGCCACGACACGGAAGACTGCCTACTGAAGAAGGCTATCAAGGAACTCATTCAGCAAGGTCACCTAGGCAAATTCATTCGAAGAGGAAACTCTGCTGCCCCAGGCCCATCGGCACCTCCTGTGCCTCAGATCAGCGTGGACAATGCCCCAAGAGAAGACGATGGCCATGATCTCCTGGGGCAGGTAACAATTCTAAAAGATAGCGTGAGGAGGGAGTAGATTCTGTAATTCCTTTCTCTAAAAGGGATCTAGAAGGGGTAGTTAACAAATATGATGATAGCATCGTTGTGTCTATGACGATCACAAAGCACCTATAAAACGAATTCTAGTTGACAGTTGGAGCTCTGTTGATGTTTTGAGTTACGATGCTTTTGTTTGGATGAATTTGTCTCGTAGCTCCCTTTGACCTGTCACCACGCCCTTGATGGGTTTTACTGGAGACTCTGTAAAGGTCGAGGGAGAGATCACTCTTCCTGTCACAGCCGGGACTCCACCGTGTCAGAGCACGGTTCTCATGAACTTCCTGGTGGTCCGAGTCCCACTGGCTTACAACGCCATCCTTAGGAGACCCAGTTTGAACCTGTTGGATGTCGTTATCTCCACCAAAAGACTACTCGTAAAGTTTCCTACCGGCAAGGGAGTTGGAGATGAGGGGAGAGTAGAGCCCACTATCACTTTGCTACCACTTAGCCCCCAGTCCATAGGGGGCGGTGTCGGCAATAGCAACCGAGCCGCTTGACCTCCGAGACTTGGAGAGGAGAGGGGAGTCAGCGAGCACTTGCTGACTTTTCCCTTGGGGGAGGACCCGACGAGGACCATCCAAATCAGAGCTCTACTTTTGGAGGAAGCGTGCGATCAGCTTCTTGCTTTCCTATGAGCCAACTCTGATATCTTTGCATGGTTATTGTCCGACATGCCGGGTATCCCCGAGGAGGTAATTACTCATCAACTCAACATCAAATCAGGGTGTCGGCCTGTCCGGTAGAAAAAGAGAAGCTTCGCCCCAGACCGGCAGAGATCCGTAAGTTGGAGGCTGTAGGCCACATTCGAGAGGTCCATTACCTTGACTGGCTGGCCAACGTTGTGATGGTCCGCAAAGCCAACGGAAGCTGGAGGATGTGTGTGGATTTCACTGACCTCAACANGGTGATCAAATAATGGGCTTAAGCCCCATCCCCCTCGATGAATCTAGGACTCCACTCCTAGATAATTCTTTGGTTAATTGATTTGCCTAATTCTTCTCGGATTTGATAAATTCAAGAAAATAATATTTTTTTTATTTGTCTTATAAACTTATGACGAAGCCGTATATGGCTTGGCAATGCTTGATATTCAAGATAAAGCCATATAAAAAAAATATAACTAAAGGAGATCACAACTTCTAAACTGAAACAAGATAAAACATGATGTAATCTTCAATGGCCACTATAACAGAAAATACTTATCTGGAATAAGAAGACTTTTGCATTTATATAAGAATGCAGTTATATGCTAATAGCTGCACTTAAAGTAAAATAATGAAATGATGTAAAAATATACCTACTTACAAGCACGCATATATCATGTGCACAAGTGCAAGCATGCGTGTGTACATACATGAAAATATATATATATAACCTTTTAATACCTTCTCCATGATCAACCATCCAAGGTGAAGATCCTTTAAAAGTTAACTTCAAGGCAACTAATGAAATTATTATTAGTTCACAATAGGTTTTGCAGTTACATAATATAGTATATATATATATAGAATTTTTTTCTTTTTTTTAAGCTGCAAGCATATAATAATAATAGAAAAGCAGAAATCTAAGAGATGCTTATCAATTCTTTATGTAAGAAACTGCTTACATTCACTACTAAATGAAGTAACTTTATATGAAAGCTCAATCTAGGCTTTTCCTAGTTCTCTATATGTAAAATTGCAGAATTGCATTTTATCAACTCGATGTAGTATGGTGGTTTAATTTGCTACTCACATATTGGCTCATAGTATTAAAGATCATCTTCACATAACAAAGCCACTCAAATATGAAGCAAGTTTTTTTTTAATTTTAAAATCAGGTTGGGACGGTATAATCAGTTCCATACAACATGATTACTTTACCAGAATGCCTCCTGGACAAGCATCATATCATTCCAGTCAAAAATCAATACTAAGCCCAATATTGAAATTTGAAACCTTGAAGCCAAAAGATGATGTGAATTTAAGTGAATTAGCTTCGAAGGATTATTTTTTCCATCACTCTAGTTATGGAATAAAAACTTTATCACAAGAGATGGTTAATCACCTCTATCACTTGTGATTTAAGATAGGTGTATTGTGAGAGCCTATATTAATTACATGAGTAAAATATAAGCATACCAATGATAGAAGAAAAATATAGTTCATTCCATTAGAAAAAAAAATTATAAAGATTTTAATGACATGAAATATCCTGAAGTTTTATATGCACACAACATGCATAGTTTTACAAGAATGAACACAAGCTACAAATTCAAAGATCTACATCTATTACCAACTAGTGTAATTGGAATAATTAAGCAGAATGAAGTAGAATTTTAGCTTAGCAAAATTTAAGATTACCTTAAAGAAAATATCAAATAAGGTATATTAGAGAAGTAACACACTTGTCATGATTGACTGATTTTGTTTATACCTCTGATAAACAATTCAAATAATTTTTATGCCTTTGGTAAGTAAGTTTATGACATCTTAAATTTCAAATGTAAGATTTCTCTTTTTTTTCTAAGAAAATTTATAACATTTCTGCACTTATTCAAAAATAAGAATTTTTTTTAAAATAACTTATAATGAAAGTCCTAGTAACTTCTAGTAAAAAAGAAAATATGATCCTTAGCTGTTGAAAAATAATTTTGATCTTTGCAAAATTCCTTTCCTAGAAATTGCTAAATAATTTAATGCTAAAAATTTAAATGCATAAATAAATTAAAATTAAAATTAAAAGAAGTTGAGAATCAAGCCTGGACTGAGGTGTGTTAGACACTGCCCTAAGGATCAGTTTTCGTTCCTTCATGCAGGTTATTGGCGATTTCTCCCTAAGGTACAACAATCCGGCTCGATCCGAACCTTCCACCATGAGCACGATCGTTTGAAGGTGCAACCCAATGACTCCTTCAGATGCTCAAGAAAAAAATTAACCTAATAAACATTGGGAATAAAAATAAGATAAGAATACTTGTAGGGCTACTCATAAGATCCTTTTTTTAATCTTTGAGTCCCTATTTATATATTTTAAAATATTATGGCCGTTTATGGCCTTGTTACCGTTCCTTTCGAAATACTCAACGTGTGAGCATTCACGGGAGAATCACATAATGCTTGAGCGTTTGCGGATGAATGCTCGCTGGCAGCGAGCGTTTAGCCCATGTCTTCAACAATTGCCAGCTTTTCCCTTAAGGAAAAGTCGGGGAAGGTCTCGGGGAAGATGAAATATATTTCAAAAAGAAAAAAGTGTTTGCTCATCATGCACGATGCAGAACACGAACATCATGCACGATAATTAATAATGCGTATAACCATGCATGCACCAAAAGCATTCTTATTCTTTTCGTACCACATGCACAAGCATCATGCGCGATGATTGGCCATGCCAAGAACATTCTTATTCTTTTCACATCGCATGCACGGCCATACGCATGCACAGCTAATCACTGTGCACGGTCAGAAAGAGTTTTTCTTTCAAAAAGAGTCATAGGGTCGCCTAAATGAATGTTGGAATTAGGGATGCAACTCGGGCTCATGAAACTTGGGTTTTACTCAACCCTAACCCTAATCCTATTTGTAAAACCTCAACCCTAACCCTACTTTTAAAAATCGGATTCGAGTTGAGTTTCGGGTTGAAATTCGAGTTGATGGGAAAAAAAATAAAATGCTTTTTTTTAAAGTAAATAAACACCGAATTATGGATCCCATAGATGAAAAAAAAAATACCTTGCCGAACGCATAAGCTGGACTCGAAGCTTTAACATTGTATTAAAAAAAAGTCTTACTTGAAATAAAGAAGAGGAGGAGGTGTTATAAACAAAGAAGAGGAGAAGGCGAAAAGTAAAATGAAATATGCGGGTGGTCCGCCTTTATGTTTGTCATTCTTTTCCTCGCCTGCGATCGACGGCCTTGCCCTCCTCGCCCTTAAGTTGGCCATCTCGTCCGACCCGACTGGCACCCTCAACGCCCCCAAAAATCTGGTGCCAATAAGCTACCCTCCATTCGGATAACCCTCGGGTTCGGGTTATCTCAGGTTCGGGTTACGGTCAATCGAACCGGGTCAATTGCAAATCGGGCCCCCGTTCGAGTAACCCTCGGGTTCGGGTTATCTTGGGTTCGGGTTGTGGTCAACCTGAACCCGGGTCAATTGCAAATCGGGCCGAATTAAACCTGGGTCTTTTGGGTTCGGGTTGGGCAGAGATAAGTATAAACCATAGTTGTTAGACCCGGACCGGACATCGACCCGGCCAAGAGCTCGGGTCACTGGTTCAACCGGTAGGGTCACCGATTGAACCATCGGTTCAATTATTTTAATATAAAATATATTTATATAATAAAAATTAATTAAATAAAAAAATTAATAAAAAATTAAGATCAACATGATAATAAACTTTAACATCTAATGCCATAAAAAACTTCAAATTATAATCATACAAACACATCAAACTAATGATTTAAAAGTGATATATATAACAATCTTTTAAAATTTAAATATAAAAAATCAAAATACACTTGAAATCTACTAGCACCTACACTAAAGAATTAAATAAGAGTCATCAAAGATTCAAAAGGTGCAAAATTTGGGTCAAAACTTAAAAGTTAAAACCTATTTGAATCTCTTGAGTATGCATCGTAGGCTCTTGAGTCTCCTCTCTATCAATGTTTTGACTTCCATCTCCACCACTGCCACTAGCACCATTACTCCTACCATAAGCATTATTTTCATCACTATCGCGATAACCTCCACCATTAAAACCATGACCATTATCGCCATCACCAGTTTCATCATCATCATAATCATCCAAATTCAACAATCCTATAAATTAATATAATATGATAAGGATACAAATTGAATTTAATGTAAATAACATAAACTTTTAAAAATATAATTACCACCATCATTTGAAGTATCTTGAATTGCACATGATGCCAATTCATGATGAAATATATTTATTTCATCAGGTGCTAGAGTTGATGGGTCTTCTACTAACACCCATTCAGCATTTTCACCATATGCTTCAAAGTCAATAGGGTCATAATTTCGACCCTTGATATGATTCCTACACAACACAATATCCAAACTTATAATACGTAATTTAAACAACATAATATGCAATAAAAGTTATATCAATTAAAATAATTACCTTTGTTGCAATCTTAAGTTGTAATGAACATAAACAAGGTCATTCAACCTTTGATGTTCCGGTCTATTCCACTTTTTAGAATGGATATGCTCAAAAATGCTCCAATTTTGTTCGCATCCAGATGAACTACATGTTTGACTTAAAATGCGGATGGCTAAGTTTTGCAAATTTGGAGCACAACTCCCATAAGTGATCCACCATTCATCTACATCCATTGACACATTCATTACATAAAAATATAATAACAAATAAATGTTATAGTTAAAGAAGTGGTTATACCTGGAGGCAAAAGGTTGCAGTCATTAATTGCAGTCTTTCAACCAAAGTCATGAACATCATCTCTAAATAGCTTCATTTCACTTGTAAGTTTGCTTTGTAAAGAGGGATCATCATGTACATATCTATCAATCACATCTAAAAGTCCAGAAATGACAAAAGGTGTTTGTCCATCATCGATGCATCATACTGAAAATGAGGATTCAAGTAAAATCCTGCTGCATGTAGTCTCCTATGCAACTATGTATCCCATCTGGACTACAGGATATCTAGAAATGGTTAAACTACATTCTTTTTTCTTTGAAATTTTCTTTTCATAACATCACTAGCATAATGGATAGCTTCATATAGATAACCTATTGCAGGCCTATCATCACTATCAACAAGCCTTAACACCCAGACAAGTGGTTTAGTGAGCTGCACAATCATTAAACTCTCGCTCCAGAAAGTTGAATCTAAGTTATCTTTAACAAATTTTTTTCCTTTGCTATCTTTGGCATAGGCTGAAGTCATCCATTCATTGGATGTTACCATCCGCATAAGATCATCTTTGCTTACCAATAAACTTTGTAAGGCAATAAAATTTGTAGCAAACCGTGTTAGAGCTAGCCTAAGTATTTCTCTACCTCCAGTAAATTGTCTCATCAAATATAAAGGATAACAATGATTATACACATATTTAGTTATCCTAGATGCATGATCCATAGCAGAACTTACCAATGGTAATTTTTTAATATTAATAAGCATGAGGTTAATACAGTGAGCATCACAAGGAGACCAAAATAAAGTTGGAAACTCACACTCCAATAATTACCAGCAGCCACATAATTCGAAGCATTATCGGTGACCATATGCACAACATTCTCCTTTCCAACAAACAAAACAACTTCTTTAAACAATTTGAATAATGTTTCAGCAGTCTTAGCAGCATGTGATGCATCAACAGACTTAAAAAATAGTACCTCTTGGCAATATACCAAAAAATTAATTAATGTCCTCCTTTTTTGATCTATCCATCCATCCGCCGTAATAGTGCACCCTATTTTTTTCCATGTATCCCGAAAGCTCTCCACAAATTCTTTAATCTCATCAACAGTCTTACCCAACAGATAACCCCGAATAGAATGATAGTTTGGTCCCTTATACCCCAAACCCATACTAGCAATAGCATCAATAGCAGGTTGATAGTACATGGATTTTGTAGCATTAAAATGAATGCATGCATCAACCATCCATTTAGCAATAGCTAAATCACAACGTTCAATGGCATATTTGTTTTGCAATACACTTTTCAAAGTAGGTTGTGCTCCTGGAGTGGTCCTAGGCATGAAATAACTTGCAATATTTGCATGTTTTTTTCCTTTATCTCCATGATCTATCACCCTTTTTTTTCTCTCAATTCAACCACATCATCATCCTCTATATTTATGACCCTATATGCTTCCTCTTCATGCACCTATATGTAGGACTAAATGGATTCACCTCATCATGTATTTCCTTCAATTTCTTTTTCTTTTCTATGGTACTTTTTAAGCTTTGTATCATTTGATATTGAACATCAGCAATAACTTTTTACACCCATCCACCTCTCCTTTTACCCCTGCTAAATGTTGTTTAACTCGATGAATGCCCCCTCCAGCAAATATTTTATTACAAAATAAGCATACTAACTTTACTTTTTTTGTATTTCCACTCAATTCAAGAGCTTCTTTATAATAAGCCCATGCAGGATCCGTTCTCCCTCTAACACCATTAGACTGAGTAGAAGCTATTCTAATAGAATTACATATTGTTGGAGTTGTAGCATTTTCATTTTCAGCCATCACTACAAGTACCAAATATAAATTTATTAACAATACAATCACAACATATACTCAAATATGCATAATTATACTCATCAACAATCAATAAATAATTTAAACATTATAGTATTATACAATCTATAATAAACTAAACTCATTCACCATTTATTCAATCCATCACTAATCAAATATCAAACATTATACAATCTACAATAAACTAAACTAATTTATGTATACTCACATTAAGTTCAATTTTTAACCACGTTGAAGCAAGTATAACTCAGCCATTTCCACAACTAGGTATTACTCTAGCTTCCTAAATTTCAAACATGTTTTATACCAATTGTTAGGACCCCAGCAAACACAACTAATGCATAAGCAGGTTGGAAGGCTTAGGATTTAATTAGAACTTAACATTCTGAAAACACAAAGCTATCTCAACTTCTTTTTTTTCCCATTTTAACGGCCGTTGTTAGTTAGAGTAATGAAAAAGCCCTTGTACTTGGGGGCATCTATGATAGATTTATAATATTAGTCGCATTGTAGTCAGATTGATGTCCCATGGTTACATTTTTTTTTGATAATAAATCAATAATAATTTTATTAGTTTACAAATATAGAGTATAGACATGCATAACTAGACCTAAATTTATGGTAGCTTTTTAAATATTTAAACTAAATTAGACACTATCTTGCATGTACAAGCCTACAAGGAATATGATCAAGCGGAACATGACCGAGCTTCAATAACTTCTAATTAGAGAAAGTACATAGTCATTATAGAAATATTAAACAAGCTATAAGGAAGAAATGCTTTTGCCAGAAGCCAAGAACAACTTGAAATATTTAATAATGCATTCAAGGTAACATACTCTATTCTCCATCGCGTACACCAATTGAGTAGAGCTTTTCAGAAACTTGTCCTTTCAATTGATTGTTGTTTAGTTACTTTAGTAAACTGTAAAAAGAAATAAATAATTAAATATAACTAAATTGCTGTAAGAAAATAGAGAGAAGAAAACAGAGAGCGAAGCTTGCAATAGAATAATAAATAAATTGCTGTAAGAAAACAGAGAGCAGAGCTTGGGCAATAGAATAATAAATTACTCAAGGCAAGCAGTCGGCGAGGCAAGCGTAGCCAGAGAGAGTCAGGGATGGTCAGACAGAGGGAGAGGAAGACTCGAAGAGCGTCTCGACAAAGAGACAGAGGCAAGCATAGCCTAAGGAGTCAGGGACGGTCGACGGACGGAGGGAGAAGAAGACTTGAAGTCGAAGAGGCATAGTCAGCGTCTCGGCGAAGAGACGGAGTCATGGAGGCAAGCGTCGATGCCACGTCCCACTGGAAGAAAGAAGATTCAAGAAACTCAGAAGTCAGGACTCAGAAGTCGAAGGGACGAAGATGAATCAAGCTATCCGAAAAAAAATAAAAAAATTTGAAAGCTGACCGTAACCCAGTTCAGACCGGGTTGATCGGTTCACGAGTAAACCAGACGAGTTAACCGAGTTATTCGGGTCACTTGCATATTTGATTTTATGTTAGAATCGGACCGGTTTAGCCTCCGGATCTTGGTTCAACCGGTTGAACCGGCCGGTCCGGTCCAATTTTGATAACTATGGTTTAAACACTGCTGTAAATCGGATTCAGTTCGGATTGAATTCGGCCCAAGTTGCACCCCTAGTTGGAATTAGACCGTTTCAAAATTGAGTTTAAAGCAAGATTCCACTGGAATTTGGAACAACTTTGCTTTTTTGTATCTATTTAATTCATATAAGAATTAAGATTAAAATTAGATGAATTTTTATTATTGTTCTTTAATTCATCAAAATCTTAGGATTGAAAACAATTTAGATTTTTAATTTTATTTGTTAAAATTAAAATTTATAAAATAAAATAATCATTAATTATGACTCTTTGGGTTTTTATTTTGGAGTTTGGCTATGATTTGGTTTTTTTACAATGTATGGTTAAGATAAATGCATACTTCTATTGTATAATGTGAGAGCTCCTGAACTGAATGAGGATAAGAAAGTGGGTGAGTAGAAAGGATAAAAATAGTTACCATTAGAATGGAAATCAAAATCTTTAGAAAAAATTTAAATTTGTAATCGGAGGAGGTGAGCAAAAAGAATAAAAATAGTTACCATTAGAATGGAAATCAAAATCTTTAGAAAAAATTTAAATTTGTAATCAAGATTATTTGGAACACAATTCATTAAGAAATTCATTTCTAAACGAAATGAAATTTATTGTAAATTTTATTTATAAATAAATTCTTATGTTTGACCCACAATACATAAAACAATGGAATTAAAATAAATTCTCATGTTTTAAAGAAATAAAAATTCTTTAAAATATGAACATCATCCACAGTAATTAATCATGCGCATATGACCGCACATGCACCAAAAGCATCTTATTCTTTCTATACCGCATACATGAGCATCACATGCGGTGATTGGCCACATGCATATATACTACAACAATTTTTTTATATAACAACGCTAAAAAAGATGCTAGGTAGCGTTGGAAAAAAGGGATCCCGACGCTTTTAAAAGTTTTACTCGACGCTTTTTGAAAGCGTCAGAACTTTTTAACTTCTCGACGCTATTAATAGCGTCGGGAAGTTGAAAGGTCCCTCCCCCTATCAGACGCATGGTGCATCTCACCTCACGTGGAAAATGAAATCGAGCAATCAGTGCATCTCACCTTAAGTGGAAAGGTCAAAAAGCGGAATTAAACAGTCAGTCAATCAATGACATCTTGATAGAACCCGGTTCATATTCTAGACCGAAATTGTGAACTGCACCTGTTGATAAAATAAATAAATCATAAACTTTTTATCTAGTAAATAAAGTCAGATCATGGAGCCACGATGGTTCATTTTGAAAAGAAAGGATGGAGATTAAAACTCATTTTAAAAGCTGACGATCAATTGCAGCAACCCATCACAATCAACTTTTGTAACGACCTGGGCCACGGGCCCGTTTCGTTACAAGAAAGCAATACGGACAAGGTCCACACCAACTTGGGCCACCACAGCCCAAAAAGGGATCCAATTGATGCCTTGTCCTTCTTGCTTAATCGGTAATAAACCACTCAACCAATTCCTAATTTTCCAATATGGGACTATTAGGAGAGGCATCACAATCTATCCCCCTTATAGAGGCGACGTCCTCGTCGCCAGAGGCAATTGATCACAACCACCAGGCAGGCAGGATTCTAGAGGTGGCCCCCACAGGTTCAAGAGGTGGCTCCCATCGATGTAGCACTTTGCCTTGTGTGGCACTTAGCTCCTACACTTCCGACTAGTGCGAGGCTCTAATACCATATTGTAATGACCTGGGCCCACGGGCCCGTTTCGTTATAAGAAAGCAATACGGACAAGGTCCACACCAACTTGGGCCACCACAGCCCAAAAAGGATCCAATTGGTGCCTTGTCCTTCTTGCTTAATCGGTAATAAACCACTCAACCAATTCCTAATTTTCAATGTGGGACTATTAGGAGGGGCATCACATTTAAGACTCAAAATAGAAGTTACACTAACCACAATGAAATAAAAATTATATAGACTTGAGATAATGTAATGATATGGTTTGAAAGCCTATTGTAGCCCAGCAATATTTTTAAAGGTAAAACTGAGTTTACTGTACAAATTAGGCTATGAAATTCTCTAGTCAATACATATGGTTTTAAGGTTATTACATAGGCTTATAAAATCCCTTCCCAAGTGCTGGAAGCATCCAGGACTCGAACACTCCATTACTTCCATCCTGAAATTAAAGTTTCAGTACTGATTGTACCAACCATGGCGCCTGCATAAGAGTGAACAAATTTAGACATTTAGATAGGTAAGTTTAACAAAGGATTATAGGCCAACATTTTTATGCCTTAACACTATCAAACAACAAAAGGCAATAAAGAGTAAGGTGATTCCAAAGACATCTACTACATTGTGATACTATATATGTCCAAATAAAAACTACAATAACAATAAAACTGCTCTCATAGGTACATTATTTTGCATGCAATATTATAACTCAAAATTTATTGTCTTTTAATATGACTTTCATTTCAATTCATGATTTAGGAAACAATACATTTCAGCATCAAACATTGTCTCTTTAAAATCTTACCCAAGAATCAGGCAACATTGGAGGAACAATCCTTGCAATGTAAGTTTAAACATCATCAGGACAAATTGGCCTAGAAAAACAACTGGCCTAGAAAAACTTAACTATTATCAAAAACAACTGGCCTAGAAAAACTAAGTTGATGCTCCTTACTCAACAAACGCAGTTGAACCTCTATATATCTAGGTAAGCCTACTTGTCTTCTTTCTTTCTAGGACAAACTTTTGGAGTTACCATAAGCTTTTTCAAATGGTGTACAACTGGTCCATGTTCATTAAGGTCTTGCCCTCCTCTTCATGGACCATTGAACACATGCATGGGTTCCTTGGACAGTATTGCATGTGCCCAAATTGACCAACCGATCCTCAAATCACTTCCTCCGCAGTTAGTACATTGTCTCAATTTGTAGCAGAGCGAGGCACGAGGCTGGCCATCACATTGGCACATCACAGATGCACATGTCACTACTTTAAAATTTAAATATAGCAACCCTTTTTTGCTGATGCTTAGAGATAGCGTGGGGAATTTAGTAAGCCTGCCGATGCTTTTTAAAGCGTCGGAACGATTTACCCTAATTAAACTAGTCACGCCCCCCCTCTCTCTCTCTCTCTCTGGGATTTATCCTCCCGCCCTCTCTCTCTCTCTCTCTCTCTCTCTCTCTTGGGATTTATCCTCCCCCCCCCCTGCCTCGCCACTAGAGCCCTAGCCTCAGGATTTACCCTAATTCCAACCGCCTCCCCACCAGAGCCCTAGTCCCCCTCAGGATTTACCCTAATTCCAACGAGTCACGAACCCCCGCAGCCCCTCTCCCCCCTCCTCCCCACCAGAGCCCTAGCCCGAGAGCCTCCCCACTCGCCGCCCGATTTACCCTAATTCTAACTAGTCACGGAACCCACGTAGCCCCCCTCCCCCCCTCCTCCCACCAGAGCCCTAGCCCGAGAGCCTCCCCACTCGCCGCCCCCCTCCTCCCCACCAGAGCCCTAGCCCGAGAGCCTCCCCCCTTCCGATACCCAACCCTTCTCTCTTTCCACGATTAACTCTAACCCGATCTTCGATGACTCCTTATCTTCGACTCCCTCTCTCTGTCGATTTCTTGGAAGCACCGCGCCTGGGTCTCATCGAAACCGATTTCGGTCGTCTCTCAAATCCCCCCATCATTCATCGACTTGCTTTGAGATCTCGGGGGTTCGAGAGAGAGAGCTGGATGTCGATCGCAGCGAGGGGAGGACACTCTATTTGTTTGACTGGTAAGGCCTCTTGTGGATGATTATAATTATAGTCGTAATATTTCACACCATGTTGATTTAGATGCATCTTGTTACTTGTTACCCAAGCTCTTCGTATTTTTGTTGCGCATTTCAGTAGCATCTAAGTTTTAACATACATCGGAGCTGACAACTGCATCGAGGAGCGGCTTTGTTTGACTGGTAAGGCTTCTTGTGGGAATGTAACAGGATTTAAAAAAATAGTAACAATGATGGCTTTGTCTTCTTCTTAGGGCTTGTTTGTGTTATCTGGAGTATATTGGGGGTACTTAGGCTCTGTTTCACAACAGATTCGAGCATGCTTCTTGTTCTTCTATCGTATTTTATTTCATATTTGAGTATTGATTTTTACTGTGGATCTAATCGGAAGAAAAGGATTTTTAAGATCTCATCTATTTCCCTTAGAAGGTTGAAATCTTTAATTGAAATTGTTAACTCTGTATTCTCTTGTTAAGTGTGTAGTGCAATCATTTACTGTCATGGATCTTGGATGGCTTCAAGCTGAATATGATGTCAAGGTCACCTGATAATTAGCTAATATGTTGTTCAATTTTTGGCATAGAGATATCACCCTTTTCCTGCTTAGTTTGCCGTGGAATTTTTTTCCTTGTACATGGTTGCCTGTTATAAGTTGAGCTATTTTTGTTCATTTTTCCTATCCAATCACATCGATTCCAAAGTTATAATTGGATATGTATTGCAAATGATAATATTGAGGGTCTATAGAAGGTCAGGAAGAGGGAGTACTTTGATGGATTCCTGTGGTATTGCTTTGGTATGTCACTGCAATACCATCATTGTTGAGTTGTTGTTTCATGTTGAAGACCACAGGATTTTGTTTTTGCTTGGGAATTTTGGTGTTCCTCAGTATTTAGTTTTGTTAATTGTGCATCCTTGGATATTTTATTTCGCTCCTGGTATCTTTGTATATTTATGTAATACTATGTGCGCATGAATGCTTATGCAAATTCTTACTCTTGTTTATGTGGAGATGCTTAATAGATGTTCCATTTTTATTACTCCATTTAGCCTTGTTTCATGTTGGTACCATTTTAATCTTCAGGCTGGCACTATATCATGCCTTCATTGGATCTTAGAATATAAATTGCCTTTTGCAATCACTTGATTTAATCAATGAATTCTTCATATTGCTATTCCAGAGGAGTTGGTGTTAGTAACAATGAGATTACTTGTGTTGCTTTCTTTTATATCAAGTTTCATTCTTTCTATTACTTTTGTTGTTTTCTTTAATATCAAGGTGCATTGTTGCTTTTACATTGTCTGGAAACTTCATGAGCCTACATCCGACCCACATTGATCTTCACTGTTGAGCTGCAATAACGTTTATTTTCATCCCATTTCTTAGATTTATTCTCATTCTAGATAAACCAATAAACTGAGGTAGCTTCTAAATGTAAGCTGGCAAGTGAAGCACCTTTCAAGCTTCAATCTACTTGCCTCCTTCATTGAATCTCCAGGCTTTTCATTACCTTTCAGATGGTTATGTTGGGGTCCCTTAATTTATACTGAGAGACATTTCTCCATCTTAGTGTAGATCCAAACCCCTTTACTCCGAGCTGAGGCACATGAGCCTAAGATGAATGCTAGTCTCATGCCATTACTATATTTCGTGGCTGCCACCTTTTGACAACCATTTGATGTCCATTATTTGTGACATTATGCTCAGAGAGGTCACCAGAATTGAGGAAGAATGCCATCCCTGACCCAATCCTTTATTAGAGTTTTTTTTTTCAAATTGAGGAAGAATTTTTTTCTTTCTTTCTTGATACTTCTCTTAGTTCGATCACTTCCGAATGCGCCATCTGTAACCATTGCTGCCCTCTGATCAACGGTCTCTTCTCTTTCATCCAAAAGCAATAGGCCTGATAGTCCCTTGCCACCATGAACAATTTGCCTGAATTCTTCTGATTGATTTGAGATACAGGGACTCAACTTATCCTTAATTCCGCAGGCTTTTCCTAGCCAAGCGGTTTGCGAAGCAAAGTTTGCCCCCGTTAGGCATTCTAGGGATGTGCCCGAATAAACTTAATTATCTTGGAATGGTTTGAGGCCCATTGACTATAACAACTAAAAAGTTCATAAGAGGCATCAAAATGGCCAGTCAACATAGTCTACTAGAATGAATCACTTGGGTCCAGGCTGATTGCATCCCTCAATCTTGGTAAAAATCTCATGGTTTCTATCGAGGATTTAAATATGCCGTCAACTTAAACTGAGCCTGCCTGGAATAAAATAGTCTGTTGAATTGAGCTAGACAGACTCTTATTGATTACTGAGAGACCTTCATGTATTGATTGCAAGATCTTCTTCCACTCTAATAACTATTATTACTGTTCCCTAAGCATAATCTAAAACCCAGAGGAATTGATCATTTTTGCTGCCTTTCAGTAGCAACTCTTCTCAGCATGTCCCTGATTACGGCACAATACATGTGTTAGATTCTTCAATATTGCAGGATCATAACTTCCCTTGTAATTGGAAATAAATAAATAACAGAGTTATTTTGCACAAATAAAAAGGATTGGTATCACTAACAATTGCTCGGAAGGCAACTTGAAGAACTACTTGAAATCCCCTCTATGGTGAGATTGTAAGAGAGCTGGGAGTAGAATAATAATAATGGTCGTAGTAGTAGTTGAGATGATGACTAGAATGATTAAGTGATAATAATAGCAGTAGTAATAATAATAGTAGTAATAATAATAATAAAGTGGTTTCCCATTCTTAAATTGAAATGTTTTAGCATGCCTAGACCTGTTGAGGGTTGACTTACTATATAAATTATAACAGAGATGGTATGATTACATTTATGTTATCATACATGATGCTTGTCACCAGGTTCTTAATATATGGTGGTCTACTGGTCTTATTGAGTTAATCGAGAATCAAACGTTTAGTTGTATATTAGTTGCTCTGACTTGCCTTTGGATGTTTAAGGAGGCTGTTGTTTATTTTGGGAAAAGATGGTTATTTTTTGTTCTGGAATGAGTTTTAGAGGTTTCATATCTAGTATAAAACATGATATTGAGTGAAACTATTGTTGCAATCACAAAGGAAAGAAAGAGTGAAACTATTGGTAGAACATGCTTTGTCTGGTGTATGCATCCTTGAACTAAGAAGGGTTTTCCAAATAAGTTGGTAAAGTATTGGAGCTAGGTACTTGGAACCAGAAGTGGTTCTCTCTAATACATGGACTAGAAATAGAAGCTTCATATCAGGGCAGTATCTTAGAAAGTCTTGCTGGAATGCATTTGGTTTTTAAGAAAGTAGAAAGACAAGAGATGACAGGATACCATTACAACATCATTATGTCAATTGACCTTAAAGATCTGACCACTGTTGTCCTTCAGGAATATTATCTTTGGAGATTCAGGTAATATTTTATTCATTTGTTGGTCGCTTGCCTTTCAAAAACAATGATGTCATGAAGATGTTCCATATCTTGGTACTACCAGTTTTGGTTGACTAGCTTATTCTTTTCCTCCTCCTCCTGGTTTTTTCTTTTAAGAAAAAGTCAGACAGTTGTCTAGCATTGTTAAATCAGTTGATCATCTATACATTATTCATTTCCAGTCTGTTGGCATTCAATGCTGCCATTTCTAACCTTTTTTTTCCCTGCATTCCACTTCAGGTGTTTTTGACAGCATCTTCTTTTGCTCTTGGGCTAGGAGAAGTGCAACACTTGATTCCTTGATTAAAATTACAATTACCATTAACTGAGGGGAATCAATTATGTAAAATTACCATTAACTGATGGCAAGTATCTAATGAGGTATAGCTAAGATTAGTATTGTTATCGTGCCTTGTTAATTGTCAAATAAAAATTTATGCTACCTTTTTGATTTTTATAAAAACATTTTGCAGACTATGCCAATATTGTGAACAATATAGTTCCTTTTATCACATTACTATTTATTTTGACATATGCCTACTACTAAATGTTGAACACTTATGATGATGAAATACGTGCAGGATATTGGATAAAAGTTGGTTGTTTATCGATCATTTATCCTAAAATGGATAAAAGTTGGATAAATAAACCAAGAAATACCAAAGAATATTTAGATGGAGTTCGTGATTTCATTAAATTTGGTATGGATAAAAGTAGTTTGAATGGAAAGATCTCATGTCCGTGTCGGCGATGTGTTAACAGTTCTTATCTAGATCCACAAACCATTGAAGAACATTTGATATGGAATGGTTTTGCTAGAGGTTATACTCGGTGGGTTTTTCATGGAGAATGTATGTTGCCAATATTAAGTAATCAACCCTCCTCGTCTGATATTGGATCTGGTAATATGAAAGATAACCTTGTAGGAGATGATATGACAGGTTTGATCACAGATGCTTTTCGATATGGTGTTCAAAACTTTAGAGGTTCATCTAATATACATGAAACGGGTGGAATATGTGATGGTTCTACATTTATGGAACAAACATTTGTTGAGGAGCAGATGCAATCATCAACTACTGAGTCAGCTTGGTATCATAATTTAATTAAAGACGCAGATGAACAATTATATCCGGGTTGTTTGAAATTTTCTAAGATCTCTTTTCTTATACATTTATTTCATATAAAATATATGAATGGATGGTTCAGAAAGAGTTTTACCATGCTCCTCAAATTACTAAAGGATGCATTTCCAGAAGGCTCTGGTTTACCATCCTCTTATTATGAAGCAAAGAAAGTTGTTAACAAATTGGATCTTGGATATCAAAAGATCCATAGTTGTCCGAAAGACTGTATGTTATATCATGGTGAAAATGCTGATCGAGAGTCATGTAATGTTTGTGGATCTTCACGATGGACAACTCATGAAGAGGATGAGGATGATGTAACGAACAAAAAAAAAAAGCAAAGGTATTGCGTTACTTTCCTCTAATTCCTCGATTGAAAAGGCTATATTCATCCTCGAAAATAGCTTCATTAATGAGATGGCATGATGAAGGGCGTACGAAGGATGGAATGTTGAGACATCCAGCAGATAGTCTAGCATGGAAAGCATTTGATACTAGGCATTCTGATTTTGCCTCTGATATTCGTAATGTTCGGTTGGGTTTAGCTTCAGATGGCTTCAATCCTTTTGGACTCTAAATTCTACATATAGCACTTGGCCAGTTGTTCTAATACCATACAATTTGCCACCATGGTTGTGCATGAAACAATCCTCACTTATCTTGTCAATGGTTATTCCAGGTGATAAGGGTCCAGGAAATGATATTGATATTTTTCTACAACCTTTAATAGAGGAATTGAAACAGTTATGGGAAGGTGTCGATGCAATTGATGCTTCAAATGGTGAAACATTTAAACTACGGGCAGCTTTGTTGTGGACTATTAATGATTTTCTAGCATATGCCAATTTATCTGGCTGGAGTACAAAGGGAAGGGTTGCATGTCCTTGTTGTGTAGATTCGACACATTCAATTTGGTTAAAATATGGAGAAAAATTTTGTTATATGGGTCATCGTCGATGGTTAGAACCAAATCATCCGTTTCGTTTTCAGAAAGATTTATTTGATGGTACCATAGAATTGGGATGTGCACCAATTCCACCTTCTGGAACTAATGTTCGTATACAAATGGATTCCATTAATTACATATATGGTAAATTCTCAAAGTCTTCTACAAAAAGAGGAAGGAATGATCAAGAAGGATTGTCAAAAGAAGTGACTATTAGTAATATGGATGCACAAGTATTTGAAGATTCAGATAATTTTTTTGAAAAAGAAAATGAGGAAGATGTACAGATAACATGTACAAATCAGCCTAGCAAGCATTTATGGAAGAAAAGGAGTATCTTCTTTGACTTACCTTATTGGGAACATAATCTTATTCGGCATAATCTTGATGTCATGCACATAGAGAAGAATGTTTGTGATAATCTACTTGAACATTGTTGAATCTTGATGGAAAGACCAAAGATAACATGAAGGCACGATTGGATTTAAAAGAATTGGGTATCCGACCGGAGCTTCATCCCATTATGCTTGCTAATGATAGAACTTATTTGCCTCCTGCATCTTATACAATGTCTCCTCAAGAAAAAAATTATTTTCTTGCAGTAT
This sequence comes from Calamus simplicifolius, assembly GCA_900491605.1. Classification (NCBI taxonomy): domain Eukaryota; kingdom Viridiplantae; phylum Streptophyta; class Magnoliopsida; order Arecales; family Arecaceae; genus Calamus; species Calamus simplicifolius. Next base: position 29,154 of record UESW01003854.1, on the reverse strand, counting down.
TGAAAAATATTAAAGTACCTGATGGATATGCATCAAACATTTCAAGGTGTGTGCATCTTAAAGATATGAAAATTTCTAATCTCAAAAGTCATGATGGTCACATATTGATGCAAGATATCTTGCCAATAGCTTCAAGATCATCAGTGCCTAAACAAGTTATTACAGTTATAATTCGGCTNTATCATCATTCTTTAAGGCATTATATTCAAAAGTTATTGATCCTGGAGAGCTTGATCAGTTGGAGTCTGATGTTACTATTACACTTTGTCAGATGGAAAAGATTTTTCCTCCTAGATTTTTTACTATTATGGTACATCTACTCATTCACTTAGCTTCGGAAGTCAAGCTGGGTGGACCGGTACATTATAGATGGATGTATCCTATTGAAAGGTACTATAGAGTATGATGTATTGTATTGATCGGTACACTAAAATTTTAAAAGTAGCATCATAATTATGCAATGCTTATAAAATTATTTATATTGTAGGTATCTTGTGCGATTGAAAGATTATGTATGAAACAGAGCCTATCCAGAGGGTTCGATTGCGGAAGGATATATTGCTGAAGAGTGTTTGACATTTTGTTCAAGATATCTTCAAGGTGTAGAGACAGTGTTTAATAGACCTCAACGGTATAGTGATTTCATAGATAATGCATAATTGTATAAGTTTTCAACTGCAGGTAGAGTAATGGGAAAAACTGAAACTATTGTATTGGATCATAAATCAATGGCACAAGCACATCGTTATGTGTTACTCCATAGTGAGATAATATCTGACTATCGTAGGTTAGTATGATTTATTGCATTTCAAGTTTAAATATCATATTTTTTATTATAAATGAACAAAGTAAATATTGTGCAGCGAATTTTTAATGTCTCAGCGACAAGCTAATCATAGCACTCGACCTAATCCAAGGATTGAGTAGCGATGGTTAGTCGAGTTATTTCCTACATGGCTTTCAAAACAGTTTGACATATACTTAGAGAATATATGGATAGATTTAACATCAAATAACTTGTTAACATTCCTTATTATGTTCTAGGTACCAACGATGATGGAGAGAAATTTTTCAGCTGAATTAATAGCCCTGGCTCGAGGACCTAACAAAGTCATCAATAGATATAATGGTTTCATAATCAATGGTTTTAAATTCCATACTAAAGATCGTGAGAAATTTAGAAGAACAAAATAGCGGTGTTATGGTGGAAGCAGATGAAAAAACTTATTACGTGCACTAAAAGATATTTATGAGTTAGATTACTATGGAATCTTTAAAGTCATATTATTTAGATGTGATTGGGTAGATATAAACTCATCAAGGGGTTTGAAAAAGGATGCAAATGGATTTACACTTGTAAATTTTACAAGGTTGATACATACTGGTGCCTTATTGAAAGATGATCCATTCATTTTTTCTTCTCAAGCTCGTCAAGTATTTTTTGTACAAGATGCAAAAGATAAAGATTGGGCTACTGTTATTAAAATAAAACCTAGGGACTTATATGATATGGGAAAGCAGCTGGAAGATGATGACACTTATACGCATTCCATGCCATTCAGTTTTGTATCGGTTGATGACGTACATGCCACGATATCCTTGGTTAGGACAGAATTTGAAGAAATGATAATGCTTGATTTATTGGTATTAAATTTTGCAATGTATTGGATTTTGTAGTAATTATTTAGTTAAATTAATATTTATTTTCATTAACTCTTACTTTGATGTAAATGATAGGTGATATTATGCCACGCTCACGGACACAGGCTGGCACCTCTGCTTCAGCACAGGAGGTTCATGCTGGTCCTTCTTCGGTACCGAACGTTGCGTCCAGTTCTTCAGAACAACAGTCTATTGCAGGTCCATCATCCTCGGGGCATCATGATCCTACTGTCGGTGTAGGAGACGATGCTACACATTCAGGGTAATTTATTTTTTATTTAGTTTGATAAAATTTCTTTACACTTTTTACTATAGTATACTTATATCTATTTTTATGCAGACGAATCTGGAAGGGTTACACGCAGACGCGGGCCCATGGCAGTACGAGATGTATGGCAGATGCGCGAGGGTGAGAAGATAGTGATTGAGTGCAATCAGCTAGGGCAGCCAATTAAAAAAGCCGCTAGCTTATTGAGTTCCTTTTTAGGGATAGTTGCACGGAGGCATCAGCTGTGTCCATTGAGTTATACAAAATGGAATGACATGCTTTCGACTTATAAAGCTGAGATTCTACGAGTTGTGCAGGTAAAAATTTGAATCTAAACATTTGTTATTTTGTATACTTGTTATATTATAGTTGAGTTATAGAATCTTAATGATCCTCCTCAGACTGCAAACACATCATATTATGCAACTTTGGCGCAATGGATTGGCTAACCTTTTTCATCATGATCATTTTGTTTTGATGTCATTGATATTTTTAGGGATCAATTATGACAACAGGATGTGATACAAGAAAATCTCTTGACTAAGTTATGCTATATTATGAGGTTGAGTTGTCACATACTAGCTCAGATATTTGTCGCGCTCATAGAAGATGGACATGTGGCATTCCATAAGAATGGAAGTAAGGCATTTTAGATTTCTATCGGATGCTGGTTGTGTTTCACTAGCTCAGTAGAGGTCAGAGTGAGATAATTGGAGGTGGTGGGAGAGGTGAGGGCCATCAGAGCTGCTTATTTCCAACAAGGTTTTGGTTAAAACTTAAGTATTTTTAGGCCCCATGTTTCAAATCCATCCTATCCATTCTATCCTCTATCCCTGGATGGGCTTTAACTGCACCCCATTTCATCTAAACAATTTTTAGGCCAAACAGATCCTTGATAAGAATTAGGACCTGAGTTCACCTGAGGTTTAGACTACTGCTTGGATATTTATTCTGTAAGATATCTAAAGCTGTTAAATAAGTTAAAGAAAGATTCTTTTCCATTTTATGTGGAAAGGCCTATTTCTGTTCAGTCTTTTTTTAGATTTAAAGTACAGTTAAAAAATTGCCTTGCTTTACCAATTGTAGAAAACGTGAACAAGCAACGAATTTATATAAGCTCAAAGGCCTAGACAATGAATTTTTGAATCATCATCTTATAATGCTATTTATTATAATGCTATTTATATCAATAGTCTAAAACTGAATTCTATGAATCTAGAAGCAGGGTTGCCAATAGCCTTGATGCATGCAGCTATGGTTCTATGATATTTCTTTTGTAGGCCAAGTTTCTACTACCGCCATCCTCTCATGATTTTGTAATGAAGTCTCTCAACCAAAAATGGAAAGAATATAAGGCACAGTTGAAAATGAAGCACAAATTGCCGGATATGACCGAGGAGCAGGTAGTTGGTACTTGTCCTCCTGATGTACCCCCTCATCAATGGATGAAGTTGGTTCATTATTGGTTCTCAGAGAGGGGACATGTATCTTATAATTTAATCTTTTAAGATACTATTAAAATATTTGATTTTTATTGTACATTATATACATATATGCTTTACTTTCGAATATAACAAGTATATTTACTTAATTTTGCAGACATATTCTAATATTGATAAAGCTGCACGAGCAGCCCTGTCTGCTCCTTATATCAGGATCCAAGAGTTATGCACGAGTCAGACAAGAGTTCGTATGTTCCTTAATTGTATGAATTTATATTTTTTATATCAAAGCATTTACTTATTATAATGATATATTGTGATACATGTCTACCGTGATACATGTGGAATAAATTAATTTAAATTATTATAATGATATTATAATGATATATGTTGTATCAGAATTCTTCCATTTCTTTATCATCTGATGCTTTTTCCCCCCATTCATGATTGACATTCATGGTTATCACAGGGGAAAAAGTGTCAGATGATAAAAAGATCCTGATTGTTCTCATGATTGACATTCATGGCTAGCATCCAGGCTCCTATTGTAACATCCAGGATCACACATTTGATTCAATATTAACATCATTCACTATATGCTATCGGTAGAAACATCAGATTATCCTATCATAGTTTCCATAACACTATGAGTGAGGGTAGAAACAGCAAACGATGATATGGATTGAGTATTCCTTCTATATAGGACGTAGACAACTTGCTTTAGAATAGAACTGAATGTTTTCCACAACTCTCTCCTAATGAGTTTTAGTACTTCCAGGAATAAAATTCCACATCATCTTCCCCAAACAACTAAGCGACACACAGCGCTCAAACATCGTGGAGCTTCTGAAAGACAGCACCTGATGATCACTAGTGTTGTTCTATCAATGTTAATATCCATGTATTATACATACATAAGGATTTCAGGTACACAGTTTAATATGTAGTCATCCATGTGCATATATAAAGCATGAGTTGCGATTATTCTCTTTGTTAGCAGTGAGGACTGTTTACATGTTAACAGGTTTAGGAGTTAATCACCTCACCATTTAGACTCTTTCAGCTAAAGAAATGTTTGAGAAGTTTCCTCCATGTAGTGGTGTTTTATATTTGAGAAACCAATTAAACTGGCAAAAGAGGTAGGTGTTGCATGGGTTTTGTTCTGTTCCTTTTAAACTTGCTTCAGAGTGCTTTCTTGACAGGTATTGTGATGCTTTTCCCCATTTACTTGTCGTTTCTTCCATCACAATGCCTTGCCTTTTTTCATGCTTTCTTAGGGGAGGAATGTATTCTATTCCTTTGTCCTTTGCCTACTTTTCGTGGCCAGTGGTTTTGCTGGTCCCTCAAGAAAAGTTATATCCCCCCTCCTTTAGCTGCTAGAATCTAAAGAACTTTGAAAGTGCTGGCTGGCTTAGCTTGCCCGTAAATTCTTCTATATAGGACGTAGACAACTTGCTTTAGAATAGAACTGAATGTTGTCCACAACTCTCTCCTGATTGAGTTTTAGTACTTCCAGGAATAAAATTCCACATCATCTTCCCCAAACAACTAAGCGACACATAGCGCTCAAACATCGTGGAGCTTCTGAAAGACAGCACCTGATGATCACTAGTGTTGTTCTATCATTGTTAATATCCATGTATTATACATACATAAGGATTTAGGTACATAGTTTAATATGTAGTCATCCATGTACATATATAAAGCATGAGTTGTGATTATTCTCTTTGTTAGCAGTGAGGACTGTTTACATGTTAACAGGTTTAGGAGTTAATCACCTCACCATTTAGACTCTTTCAGCTAAAGAAATGTTTGAGAAGTTTCCTCCATGTAGTGGTGTTTTATATTTGAGAAACCAATTAAACTGGCAAAAGAGGTAGGTGTTGCATGGGTTTTGTTCTGTTCCTTTTAAACTTGCTTCAGAGTGCTTTCTTGACAGGTATTGTGATGCTTTTCCCATTTACTTGATGTTTCTTCCATCACAATGCCTTGCCTTTTTTCATGCTTTCTTAGGGGAGGAATGTATTCTATTCCTTTGTCCTTTGCCTACTTTTCGTGGCCAGTGGTTTTGCTGGTCCCTCAAGAAAAGTTATATCCCCCCTCCTTTAGCTGCTAGAATCTAAAGAACTTTGAAAGTGCTGGCTGGCTTAGCTTGCCCGTAAATTCTTTTGGTGGTTGTGGCCATGATTAGGACTAATAGGCCTCCTATATTCCCGGGGTTAGTGGGGGGAAAAGCGTCAGATGATAAAGAAATGGAAGAATTTGATAAAAAGATCCTGATTGTTCTCATGATTGACATTCATGGCTAGCATCCAGGCTCCTATTGTAACATCCAGGATCACACATTTGATTCAATATTAACATCATTCACTATATGCTGTCGGTAGAAACATCAGATTATCCTATCATAGTTTCCATAACACTATGAGTGAGGGTAGAAACAGCAAACGATGATATGGATTGAGTATTCCTTCTATAAGGACGTAGACAACTTGCTTTAGACTAGAACTGAATGTTGTCACAACTCTCTCCTAATTGAGTTTTAGTACTTCCAGGTAGGGCTCTATTTATGACCTGAAATTAATTTGAATTGCGTCAGCCCCAAAGGTATATGAAAGCATATTGCGATATTTATAATTTTTCTTGTAGATGGATGAGCATGGGAGAACCCCGTAAGGTGGAGTTTTACCGGATGACTCATATTCACGATGATGGCACTTTTATCAAAGATGAGTCAAGAGACTTTTATGTAATTATTTATTACAATTTTTTCATGCAACGATTTTAATTTGATTTTGTTATTTGGTAAGATCTAACTAATTTTTTTAAATTAATACAGAAAAGAGCTACAGCTCTTATTGTTGAGCATGTCGATGACTCTACAGCATCTACGCAGAGTAGTCGCATTGAGGCCGAGGTGTTTACGGAGCTGATGGGCCGGAGCGCTACGGTCGAGTGAGGGGTTATGGAGTTGAAGTCACCCCCACTCAGATATCTGAGATGAGTAGACGTGCACATGATGCTTCAGATGCTGCAGATGGTGTTCACAAACTTTAGCAGGAGATAGAGGAGATGCACAGAGTCGTATCGCAGACAGAGCAGTGATGGAGGAGATGCAACAGAGTCGTGCAGACGATAGAGCAGCGATGGAGGAGATGCAATGGAGCCGTGCCGATGATCGTGCAGCGATGGAATCTATGAGAGAGCACATTGAGCGGCTTACATCTATGTACAGATGTTTGTTCCACATCAGGTAAATACATATATTATTAATTATATATTTTTATATTAAATCAATTATTTATCTAATATATTGTAATTGATAGTTGAGCAAATTAAATATTTTTAATTATTCTTATAGGTTCCTGGAGCATCAGATCCTCGCAGACAGGGTGACAACCTTCCTCCTGCAGATCATTGACATCAGCTTTTTTTATTTTATATCTTTCATTTCATGTATTTTTAAATTTTGTTTGCAGACTGCTACATATAAATATTCCTACTTAGCTGTATGCTCTAATTGTATGCCTTGCCACTTCATATTGCATGACACAGGACTTATTAGTGGTTTTCTTATATATTGTGCCGATCAAAGATGTATGCTATTACTGTTGCAGGATGATCATGGGATGTTAGTTACCTTAATTTATAGAAATCTGGATGATGAAATTTCTGTGTTGTGTCCGAAATAAGTGAGGTCGGAGTCCTGAGGTACATGACATTTTTATTGGGTGCAAGAAAAAAAATATAGGAAACGTGATGAAAGAAAGATAACTTTCTAGTGGGAAGCATGGGGGATTTTCAATTATGCACTGTAGAGTGGCATAAGAGGCTCTCAATGACTTATCATGCCAAAACTCCAATCCATCTATTTATAGATACAAAGGTGACTTTTTGATCTATTCTTAGTTTATTTAAGGTGACTTTTGTCTTACCAAAGTATTAAATATAGGATTATATGATTCATAGTTTATTTAAGTTGACTTTTGACTTCTCAAGATATTAAATACTAGATTGCATGGCTCTTAAACTAGCTAATAATTAATAATTGTAAGCTTTTAGAATTACGAATTAACTTCAAATTTGAAGTTACGTAGGATGAGAATGTAGTCGATTCCTCTAAGTTTGACAGTATGCCAGTAAAGTTAGGCACACATCGACTAGGTTTTACTAATGGTAGTGGATGGAAATATAGAATACCAGGATAAGGGGATTGGACAACAGTTGGGTTTTTGACTGACAGCAAATCCATCACATCTCTGAAGATAACTTGATGATATCTCACTGCAGATTTCACAACTTCTACATTCCATTCTGTTTAACATATGCATGTTTCTAGGTTAAAATAGTATTCAAAGTCCATTGTGTTATGAGGCAGAGCTCCAGTTTTGCTTATAGACATATTAAGGATTATTATAAGAGAGGATTATTATAAGAGATTGCAATTCATAATGTGTATTGATAGCTAATTCATAATGGGTATTGATAGCTAATTCATAATGGCCGAGCTGAGCCATATTTCGATTTCCGATGCCGATGCTTTTTAAAGCATCGGGAACACATTCTTAAAGCGTCTCCCGACGCTTCCACAAGCATCGGTAAATTTTTTTTCCACATATGCTGTGCTGACGCTATTTCGACGCTTCAAAACGTGTCAGAATATGGCTTTCCGATGCTAAGAAAGCGTCGATAAATTACTTTTTTTTAGCATCATTATTCTCAAATCTCTACGTAGTGATGACAGATGGTTGCCTATGACGACGAGAATGTCCTCCTTTTTAAGCCCTTTTTAAGAGGGATAGATTGTGATGCCCGTTAAAGTCCTACATGAAAGTTTAAAAGACCGTTTTGGACTGTGATGATCCAAATTGGTGTAGACAAATATAATAAAAGATCAGTATTGTGAGCCCGAATCGTTACATATATACAGTAAGAGTTTATAGAACACAACATATCAAGTTAAGTAATGAAGATCCAACCTTTCAATGATTCACATTATGATACCAAAGATGCTCTTTATGGTGTTCGATCTTGCCGGTCAGGATACCTGAGGCTCAATCCTTTGCTTTGCACTGGATATAGAATATTGAACTAAACTACATTTATATGCAGCCAATTTTAGTTCTAATTATTCTTAGCATTATTGAACTCATATGAATTACGTATCTCAGAAATTAAAAAAAAAGACTAACTTTGAAATTCATATAAATTTAAAGATAAAAATAACAATTAAGTAGTATAGGGCTTAACTATATGTATGTATATGGGATGGAGGATGTCGATGGAACCACCTTGTAGGAAAGAGAAAAAATATATATATAAAAGGAAAGGAGAAAAAAAAGAAAAGAAAAAAGAAAAAAAGAAAAAAAGAAAGAAGTAAAGAATTGAAAGCTAAAATGTAGAAAGAAAAATAAATAATAGATAAAGTAAGAAAGAAAAAAAAGATATGAAATATTAGGAATGATAATTTCAATTATAATGGAGAGACCTATCTCACTCCATATTAAGCAGTGTTTTCAAAATTGGATCGGGCCGGTCGGTCCAACCGGTTCAACCAGAACCGATCATCAGTCCGATCAGGTTTTATTATTAAAGTTATTTTTATATGACCTGATAAAAATCAAAAAACCCATTGAACCGATCGGGTTTCAATCGGTCCAACCCGATTTTTAGATTTTTAAATTTTATTTGAATTGTATTTATATTTTATTATTTTATATTATTAAATTAAAATTTAATTATAATATTATCCGGTCCTATCAAACCGGTTCATCCGATCGAACCAATTGACCCGCGACCCAAATGTTAAGCCGGTTTGTTGTCCGTCCGATTTTCAAAACATTGGTATTAAGGATGAAAATTTTTCGTCTTATGTGAGGATGTGAATAATTTGTATTTTTATTAATAAAAGTAAAAATAAATATATTCTCAAGTCTACATGCTCCATTATATATATTCTTTCTTATCATTTTTTATTTCATTATTTTTTATGTTTCTAATTAAATTATTAATTTTATATACTATTAGGAGTGAGATGAAGACAACATGAGAATGAGAATTTATTATTATTCCTCTTGGATGGTAACGGAATGAACAAAATTTTTAAAATTATTTTCTTTGAAAGGTAGAATTAAGATCAAGGAGAGAAGAACGATACGTGTTGAGAGACACCACCATATATATATGTCACAGCTAACTTTTTTGACAACCCTCCTAAGAACTACCCATTCATAAAAAAGATGCTTGGAATGCCTTTGTCAGTAGGTATAGTTCTCCAGAATTTCAGGAATGGAGTAGATTGCAAAGTGAGAGAACAAAAAGCAACGAGTATCGACATTATTCATCTAGGCATGGATTTGTTAATATGGAAGAAAAGATAGTAAGTGTTGAATATTTAGTTCTACATTGTTGAGTAATTATTAGCTAATTTTTTATTAATATATTCGTTGTCTAATAATTATAGAAAAAGGAAATGTGCATCGATGAAGACATTGGACGAAGTGTTGTATGGAAAGCTATTTATTCAAAAGGTGATGGTTCTATAGTGAAGTCATCCAAGAAGTTATACAAAAGATTGTAAGTAAATCTGTTATTGTTCATTTAATAGCTAATTATAGATTCTTTTATAACTTCTTAATGTATTGTTCGTTTTATCTACATATGAGGATGAATATACAATGAAGGTGAAAGATGAATCAATACAAGAATCGGGACAAAAAGACATACTAGGAATGGCATTGAAAAATCCCAAACATGGTGGTCAAGTAAGGGGTGTTGGAGGCATGGTTATCCCTAAAACCTATTTCAATCTTTTGAAAAGAACAAAAGCAAGCGAACTCTTACAACATTTGTTAAAAGAATAAAAAAAACTGAACCAACAACAAAGAGAAGATGCTAAGGAAAGAAAATCATTACTTGATCAGCTCCATCAACTTCATGAAGAAAATACAAAGTTGAGAGAAATTCAAAAAATTATTACAAATGCTCAATATGTTTCAGACAAAGGTAGCTGCTGCTCAGTTAAAAAACTGCATCCAAATAAAACTATTGCTGATTTTGATACACAAAATGATGAAAGTATAGAATTTGTTGCCATTGGACAAAGAAACATGCAAAAGGTATGTTAATATTTACTTATATTTGTAGCATTTTATTTAAATTCATAGTACTTATATTTTTTTAATGTTATTGCTTGGAAGAGAAAACCATGCAAATTGGCAGTAGGATCTATTAATAATATAATTGGATATGATACAGTGATTGAGAATGTATCACCAAACTCTGTTGTACATGGAGTTCCTTTGGGTATTCATAATTATCGTGTATCTATTGATGTTTGTTTTGACGATGATGCTTTCCTTCCAATAACAATTAGTGATGATCCTATGAAAGTTAAAGATTTTGTTGGTTCTCACGTTGCATGGCTTTGATCATTAGTTACTGATGATCAAGTCAAGGTATCTGAAATATTTTAACTTATCTATAAATTTGTAATTAATTTATATTGATAAACTATTTGTTATGTAACATATGTGAATTGAATTTTATTATTATGAACAGGCTAAGATTGTTCAACAAAAGTTATAGATAGAAAACAAAGAAAAGGGTCCATGGAGTTTGTCATATTTAAAGAATCACATTGCAAAAAGTTTGGGAGATACAAATACAATAATTATGGTATTGGATATTGGTGTTTTTGATCATGAATGGGTCTGTTATATTATTCAAGAAGATATCGATAACTTTTGCTCAATGGAGAAGATTACTTCTAGTTGTATTGTGCTATATATATATATATATATATATATATATGAGGTAATAAGATATTTTTATATTTTTGCGTTTCATATGCAATTACTATATGTTACAAGTTTTTAATAAAATTGTGGGATTGAATAATTTGATTTGTGTAGCTATTTGTACAACCAACTCAAGAATCAAAACTGCTCGACATGTATGGCTTCATAGACCCTGAATAGATCTCTGTACACTCTGGATCGGCTGGAGCACGATCAGATTTGATTGCTAAAAGATTAGAGCGTTGTTATGTGGATCAATTATTTCTAGCTTCTTATAATTCTGGGTAAGTGGTTTTTTAATGACAATTGATACTTTTGATATTGAGTTGTTGATTATTGTTTTTATGTTTATGAAGGGATCATTGATCCTTGATGGTTATTGACTCTCATGAGGACAAAGTGTATTTTTGTGATTCTATTAGACGTTTAGTGGAAAAAGAATTAAAAGGTGTTATTAATACGTAAATATTATTTTTTTATTTTATATTAATTTGTCTGGATTATATCATTTGAGTCTCACACTATTATTATACTTTGTTAAATTAGTGCACTCAAAATATACAATGCTAAAGTTGACCGAGTTGCAAAAAAAACACTTACTTGGGAGTCAATTAAGGTATATTGAGTTGCATATTCTTTTTAATAATTCATAAAATTAGATATTATTTGTTTGAATCTTATAAAAACTTTTAAATTCATTTTCAAGTGTCCTAAGCAACCATCAGGTGTTGAATGTGGCTATTATGTCATCATGTATATGAAGGAGATCATTGAGAATCATATCATTTCAATCGATGAAAAGGTAGGTTATTATTGCATACGTGATTTATATAAGTAGTACTTTTATGGTTTTAGATTTTTTATGTCATGTGTTATTTAGTGCTCTTTTTCTAAGTAACTTATGTGAAAAGTGTTGGGGTTTAGTCTTCTGAAGGTACCGTTGAAGGTGCCAAGATAAAGGACATACCTCAATATTGGCAGCAGCGGAAACAGCAGCGGAAATGGGATCGTCGGCCGTCGAGGGCTACCAGAGTTCTCAATGCATCCACACCCCTAAGCCGCGGTGCCGTAGGAAAGAGGAGGAAGAGCCTTTGTGTCCTTCTCTCAGAACACCTTTCCTCTCCGAAGACTTCTCTCTCAGAAGACACCTTCGGTCTCACATTTTAAAGAGGGCTCACACAGACGGATAAGCCCGAGGCTTATCTTCCGAAGAGTCTGCTCCTATTCGAAGAGTCCCCCACTTATGGGACTCTTCGGATTCCGAGTGGACGCATTAATTAGCACCCAGGCCAACAATCTCCCACTCGTCCACACAGGAACATAATAACCTCTTTTCTCTCAACATGCAGTGCGGTGGGGTGTGCGACCCGACGAAACTCACACACAGTGACACATAGTGGATAAACTACATTAAGTTAATAAATAACTAACGCAGTGAACTAGAATATAATCCAATCCCGTCTGTGTCCTAGATAATTCGATCACACCTGATCAAGTACTCTCAAGTCCTCAAGAGATCTACTCTGAGCAGTACTTGAAAAACACAAAGTCATAATGTTAGTATCCATAATCATATGCAACTCATACACATGATTGCTCGGGCAATGGATCACAAACATAAGATGTGGTCACGAATAATCTTCCTTGAACACTCATACCAGTCCATCTTTATCCAGTTGACTTCCTAGGATTGTCTCATGTGGCCGTATCAATTCCATGACCCTGGAGGACAAGGCTAGGGAAGTCAACCTGAACTCCAACTTCATGATATAGGTTCAAGTCCAAGGACACAACATAGTTGTAAGGCTCACACAGTAACGGAGAGGTATATATCACGTTACTCCTTACAAGGTCGTCTTAAGCACATGTAACATCATACATGTTACGGTGGAGCTCCCACTCAATGGGCCATGTCATACTCAAACACCGTACGAACACAAGTCCAAGCATCACAAAGTTGCTTGACTCGAGCACTCACTAATGCTCCTAGTTCGGCTACAACAGGCTTAGTACGATTTAGTTGACATATCAAAATGCATACATCATATATGCATTGTTCACCGTACTCGACTCTCCTGAGTCTCATCTCAGTCCATACTGAGGCGACTATTATTATAATCTATTCAGTTATAATATATGTAGCCCATTTTTGCAACTTATGCATTCTGCAACTCATGCATTGCTACTCAAGCATCTATAATGGCTACATTAGTCTCATCCTGCCCACTACAAAGTGTCAGGACGATCACCCGTGTGAGTGGGCTGATCTAAGCCTGTGACATTTATACACATATGTGCCTATAAATATGAACTCATCATAATAATGAAAATAAACATTTCATAAACTTTAACACATAGTCATTGATGTCCATACAATCCCTGTCTGACAAAAACAGACACAAACTCCTATATAAGTCTGAAACATATCACAGTCTGTCACACTCTATACAGACCTAGACCCCTCACATGAGCCTGGAACACATCCCTAGGAATAGGCTTCGTCAGAGGATCAGCCAGCATCCTGCCGGTGGAGATATGCTGTAGGATAACTTCTCCTTGCTTGACCATGTCTCTAATGAAGTGATATCTGATGTCAATATGCTTGGTCCTTCCATGGTACTTAGGATCCTTAGCATATTGTAATGCTGCCATACTGTCAGAACTGATCTGAATAGCCTCATGTGGAGTAGCAGATATCTCAAAGTGTTGCTCATCAGTAAGTTCAACTCCAGCAGCCTTCATATCCCTAATCATGTTTTCCATCACACGAAGGTGGGTCGACATGGAATGATCGGGATCCTTGACATATTGAATGAATCTAAGGTTCAAGGCACGTAGCCTTGTCGCCGAAGTTTGACCAAACCTTATCTTGAGCTGGTTCCACATATCCTGAGCAGTCTGGCAATGCTCAAAATTGCCAATAAGATCATTGTGCATGCTGCTCAACATAATAAAGCATGCACAACGATCTTTCTTGACCCAATTGTCATAGGCTTCCCGATCAAGGCGATGTTGCTCAGTAGTGCCAGGCGCTGGTGGTGTCATACAAGTTGTCAGGGTTTCCAAGACTTCTAAGTCATTCAGCAGGTATTGGATTTTTCTATGCCACATGTCATAGTTTTGTCCATCTAGCTTCTCACCTTTGTTGAGATCAGCAATAACAGATTTGGAGGCCATCACTCTCTGTTGGTCAAGCAAGGTATGGACATCAGGCACATATGTTACTGTTAGTGAGGAAAAAAATCAGATTTCCTGTTCTATCTTATGAATGAGATCGAAAATTTCGCTATGCTCATAATCATCACTCATTCAATAAGATGGAACACAGAATCTGATAAGTTTCCATAGAACATATCTATGTAATCCACTTTTTAAATTTTGGAACAAATCCGCATGTCAACTAAAAACAACATATATATTCTTTATGCACCAAGCATAAATATACATGCAGAAGACAAACACCCCTAATGCATAAATTAGTATATTATGCCAAGCAGAAAAAAAATGCATAAAACATATTTATACACTAGGCATAAATAAATTTATACACTAAGCATAAATAAATTATGCATACAGAAATATTTATCGGAAATAAATATGATTGTAACTGTGCATAAAAAACTGCAATTGGGGTGCATATAGACGCTCTCAGGGACAAGGGAGAGTCCCATTCGTGGCAGCTGGGTGATGTTACATTCTTTAATGAAGATTAACTTAGTGCATCACAATTACTAAGCTGTAAGCTGGGCCCATCCATGACAGGTAGGTGGGGCCAGAATGGGTCGGATTTGCATCTAGCTGGCTTTGGTTTGATTTTTTCTGCATATTTATTGTTCTCTGTGTGTGTGCGCTGTGGCTCCCTTGGCCGCGAGACCAAAAGTTCTTGGAAAAACGAAAGCAGTCCGCACGTTAAAAAGTGGATGGCCTTTCGGATTCTTTAATGGGAGGAAAAACGATACTCTTGGAAGGACAAAATGAATTTGATTCATTAAATCTCTCGATCCTTTCTTTCCAACGAAGGAAGGAATGGAAAACCTTTGATTCATTAAATCTCGTAACTCAACGCGAGAGGTTTGGACGCCTGTTCTCCGAAAACATGCAAGCAGTGCTTTTTATCCTTTTTTTTTTGTGTGTTGCAGAATCGTAGAGCGCCAGCTGTGGAATCAAAGGCTTAGGAGATAGGCAGCGCGCAACTATCGTTGCCAGCTCCTCCGCCTTCCTCACATCGGCCACCGTTCAAAGTATGGTGACGACCAAACTCGCTCTGATACCAATTGAAGGTACCGTTGAAGGTGCCAAAGATAAAGGACATACCTCAATATTGGCAGCAGCGGAAACAGCAGCAGAAACGGGATCATCGGCCGTTGAGGGCTACCAGAGTCCTCAATGCATCCACACCCCTAAGCCGCGGTGCCGTAGGAAAGAGGAGGAAGAGCCTTTGTGTCCTTCTCTCAGAACACCTTTCCTCTCCGAAGACTTCTCTCTCAGAAGACACCTTCGGTCTCACATTTTAAAGAGGGCTCACACAGACGGATAAGCCCGAGGCTTATCTTCTCAAGAGTCTGCTCCTATTCCGAAGAGTCGCCCACTTATGGGACTCTTCGGATTCCGAGTGGACGCATTAATTAGCACCCAGGCCAACATCTTCGATGAACGGCAATGGGATCAACCATGTTGAAGAAGTACTTTGGGCTTTCACTCTTTGTTATCAATAATTAGATTAGTACAACGATAACACATCTATTTTTGAATCCTTTGATCCAGAGTTTAAACCATCGTAGCCCTTTTTCTCTTCTAGAATTTTTAAATCCTTTTTTTCTTAATTTTTTCTTTGGCTGGACCGCTCCCCTCCTCCCATGCTCACGCACGAGTCTTCACGGAAATTCTTTGGCTGGATTGGACAAAGCCGTGAGGTCCCTCCCTAAGTCAAGCGTTGACTCCTTGGAATCCCAACCAGCGTCTTCACATTCTCATGAGAAATAATCTCACGGATGCCTGGGCCTCCATGTGCCTCACGGAAACAATGCAGTGATCCCAACCCCGATTACGTCCGGCTGGGATCTTCACGTCCGTGCGTTCGTCCTCCACAGCTGCGCTGGCTCTTCTCATGCAGCCCGATCCATGAATAAGATAGACGAGGGAGAGGAGGAAGAAGGAAAGAGATGAGAAAAATTATCTTGAGAGAAAAGAATCCGTTATATTCCAATTAAACTTTAGAGACTAAAATTTAAATATATCCACTAAGTAGATCAGGCCTACACTCAACAAAAAACTCGCAATGGACTAACCCAATGAGATTAAACTAATCCCCAAGCCCGTGTAAACCCATGACTTGATTTAATCTTGATGGAGGATAAAATTATCATCGCGCTGACACTCACACACGTTATAAAAAGGGTCGAGACCACTCTCGATTTCTGATCAGCCAGCTATCATATCCAGAGAATAACGGAGTCAAGCCATCCTCAAGCTGAATTATTCTGAGCCATTCCCGCACCTCGGCGAGCCCAAACTGTCCTCTTATCTTGACCGATTCAAGGCATTCTATCATCATATGCTCGATAACACTGAAATATTATACGCCTCGGCCAAACCTCTCATCTCGACCAGACTGAAGCGTTTAAATGCTTCGATTATACCGAGCTATTCATATGCCTCGGCCAGGCCGAGGCATTCAAATGCCTATGCGGAACTGAGCGCGGAAGAATTCAAATTTATGGTTATTCTACAAGGTTCTAACCGCATAGGTCTCCAACAACCTCGAGCAAAAAATTACGCTAGTGATATCGGAAGTGGCCTAGGGCCTACAGAGTCACCGAATCTCAAAGCACCAACCAGCTCCCTTAGCTGTCGATTCTCTAACTAATTAGATATTGATACTACCGGCCTTATAACAAACTTGATTCGAATCCGATTCGAATCTAAATGGTATCGGATCCCCTATGATACGTCCAAGAAGTCAGGTGATCATCTATAAATACCCTTGTCCTAAAGTCTCATATATGCTCTAACTAACACTGAGATTGAAAACTCTATTGAAGCTTGAGCAGAGCCCTGAGTTCTCGAGAGGCCATTCATCTTGAGGAACTCTTCTGTGAGAGTCTTTCTCCTTATATCTGCTTGCTGTAAATTTTCACTGACTTGGGCATCGGAGGGTCTTCCATAGAGGGCCACTCCAGACACTCTCTGCATGAGGACTATCTTGCAGGTCCCGCCCAAATGAGAGATCAGCGTCTAGATCCAGAGTCGAGCTGCACCCAAGTCAGAGAACGAATTTCTGCGGCAATAGATTGGCGCTAGAGGAAGGACCTTATGTCCCATAAACTTGTAATCCAGGAGAAAAGGTTCAAAACCAGAAGAAAAATCCTCTAATGGCCAATCAAAAGAGAGCCACATCCGATGCTCAAAATCAGGCCGCCTCTCAAAGGCCTGATCCAATCAACAGTGTAGCGCCTCCACTACCACCGCCGGCTGAGACCCCTTCACCACCGGCGACAGCAGTGACGCTGGACCAGTTTGCTACCCTGGTTCAACAAGTCCAGGCACCGACCCAGCTGGTCCAGGGACTCCAGGGGGTTTCCCGCCCAGTTGCCCCTATTTTGCGGCCTCATGAAAGGTAGCCACTCCCATCCAACCAGCAATTTCTTCTTCTAATCTGCCTGAGGCTGCGGATCGTCATTATCGACCCGCAAGGACCAAGCCAGCGCTGCAGCAGACTGGAGAGAAGAGCCCACTTAAATCTCGACGAGCTCATTCCCTTTCTCTGGTGTCTTCCCAAGATTCGACACCATTGCCGTCTTCCCATCGCCCAATCCCTCCTACCACTCTGGATGAAGGGATTAGACAGCGGATGCGAGAGATGCATCAGGAGCGGCGTTAGGAGCTAGACGCCGCCGGGCAAGCCCCTCCATCCCAGCCAAAAGCGGAGCAGGGCATCCCTTTCTCTGAGGGGATCATGCAGGAAGTGATCCCCCCTCACGTCAAGCTTTCCACCATCGAACCGTATCATGGATCTACTAATCCCGACGACCACCTGAGCAGTTTCAGATCTATCATGATGTTCCACGAAGCATTAGATGCGATCCTATGCCGAGCCTTCCCCTCTACTCTTAGAGGATCCGCTAGAACCTGGTTTAACAGCCTGAAGCCAGGTTCCATTGATTCTTTTGATGAGCTGAGCCGCTTATTCATCAGCCAGCTTGTTAGCAACCATCACCAATGACGGAGATCTGATTCCCTCTTCGAAGTCAAGTAGCGAGAGGGAGAATCTCTGAAGAACTACCTTGGTCATTTCAACACGGCCCTATTGAAGATCGACCATCTCAATCACGAGGTGGCCATATCGGCCCTGGCGGGAGGAGTGTCGAAGGAAGGTGACTTATACTTGGCTTTGGATGTCAATTACCCAAAAAGCCTTTCTGATATGATGGCCTTGGCAGACAAGTACACTCGGGTCGAGGAGTCATGAAGGATGGCTCGAGCTGAGCAATTGAAGAAGAAGGAGGCAAAAGGCTCGAAGAAGCATCGATCCTACTGCCATGCAAGCCTGCCTCGCTGCCAAAGAGCTCCTCCACCACCGCCTTAGGATCGAACCCAGAGCCCGGCTCGAAGGTTCAATCGATATACTCCTCTCACCACGCCAAGGGTGCAAATCTTGATAGAAATCGAGTGCCAAATTCCTCTGCCTCCTCTCTGAGGCAATGCAGCTCGGAGGGATATAGCAAAATACTGCCGCTTACATCGAGATCATGGGCATGACACTGAAGAATGCTGGCAGCTCCGAAACAAGATTGAGCAGCTCATCCGGTGGGGCAGACTGGATCGGTTCAGGAGAGCCCCTGAGCCGAACAATGGAGAAGATCGTTAGCCTAATCCTTACCAACTTTCTCCACCAAACCCCCCAGTCATTGGCAATGTTAATATGATAGCAGTGATCGGCTCTCCATCATCTTGGCCAGGCGAGAAGGAGAATCCATCAAAGAAGGCCCGGGTTGATGAGCTTTCTTTTTCTGATGAGGATCTCCGGAAGGTACAGTACCCCGATGATGATGCCTTGGTTGTATCCATGAACATGAACGGCTATGATGTACACCGCATTTTAATTGATAGTGGAAGCTCTGTTAATATTCTGTATTTTGATGCCTTTGTGAGATTGAAATTGTGGATGGAGAGCCTTCGGGCTATAGAATCTATCCTAGTAGGTTTTACGGGCGACGCTATAGTCCCCGAGGGAGTTATTACTTTAACAGCTCGAGCAGGCACTTGTCCCAGTGTAGCCACTACACTCATGGATTTTCTCGTAACCAAGCTCCGGTCCCCTTACAATGCTATCCTAGGCAGGCCAGGGCAAATATCTCTTAAAGCCATCATTTCCATTCCTCATCTCGTCATGAAGTTTCCCACCGAATGGAGGGTAGGGGTTGTCCAAGGAAGTCAAATTGTGGCTTGGCACTGCTTTGTAGCTGACCTTCAGTCCAAGAAGCCCGAAGTAGATCGGCTGGATGCTCGGGAGGACTTTATCGAGCAGAAAGGAGAGTCAGCCGAAGAATTGGAAGAAGTACCACTCGATGAAGTTTGGCCCGACCGAACCATAAGGATTGGGTCACAACTGAAGGGGAAGCTTCGGCAAGACTTGGTTGAGTTCCTTTGGAAAAATGCTGACGTTTTTTCTTGATCCGCATCGGACATGCCTGGAATTAACCCGGATGTCCTGGTCCACTGCCTCAATATGGACGAAGCGTTTCAGCCGATCAAGCAAAGAAGAGAAGCTTTGCCCCCGAGCGTCAAAAGGCTATCGAAGAAGAGGTAGACAAACTCATTAAAGCCAACTTCATCCAAAAAATTAATTATCCTGATTGGCTGGCAAATGTGGTTATGGTGAAGAAATCAAATGGTAAATGAAGGATCTGCATTGACTTCACGGACCTCAACAAAGCTTGCCCGAAGGATAGTTTTCCTCTCCCTCAGATCGATCAGCTTGTGGATTCAACTTTGCGCCACCAGATGCTGACCTTTATGGATGCTTACTCGGGCTACAACCAGATTCAGATGGCGCTCGAGGATAAAAAAAAGACTGCCTTCATCACCAACCGAGATATCTATTGCTACCGAGTTATGCCTTTCGGTTTAAAAAATGCAGGCGCAACCTACCAAAGGCTGGTCAATAAAGTTTTTAAAGAGCAATCGGTCAAAATATGGAAGTATATATTGATGACATGCTGGTAAAGAGCAAGGAAACATCCCGACATATCAAAGATCTTACAGAAAGCTTCGCAATGCTTCGAAAGTATCAGATGAAGCTTAACCCAACCAAATATGCTTTCGGAGTTAACTCTAGAAAGTTCTTGGGTTTCATGATCTCCCAACGAGGTATTGAGGCTAACCCACAGAAAATCCAAGCCCTACAACAAATGGCGCCTCCGGGATCAATCAAAGAATTGCAACATCTCACCGAGAGGATAGCATCTCTCAATCGTTTCGTTGCTCGGTCGGCCGAAAGATGCTTGCCCTTTTTCAAAGTGCTCCGGTCGGCCAAAAACTTTCAATGGACCCCGGATTATCAGAAATCCTTTGAAGATCTAAAAAAATACCTCGGCTCACCACCTCTCCTCAGTAGTCCGAAGCTAGGAGAAATGTTGTATCTATATCTGACGGTCTCTGAAGGCGCTATTGGCTCTATCTTGATTAGAGAAGAAAACAAAGTTCAAAAGACGGTCTATTATGTTAGCAAATTGCTCCAAGATGCTGAGGCGAGGTATACCCGAATCGAGAAGATGGTGTTGGCTCTGATAACATCGGTCTGAAAGCTGTGGCCATATTTTCAAGCACACACTGTGACGATTTTGACTGACCAACCCATCAAGTCGATTATACGTCATCCAGAAACGTCAGGAAGGATGACTAAATGGGTTGTTGAATTGAGCGAGCATTATGTCCAATATCAGCCTCGTCCGGCCATCAAGGTGCAGGTCCTGACGGATTTTCTCCTTGAATGCATCATACCCGAAGATGGCTCTACTCCGGACACTCCCGAGCAACCGAGGCCTAGCGCTCTATGGCTGCTCCATGCCGACGGATCCTCCAACGCAAGCGGTTCTGGTGCTGGCTTAGTCCTCACTAGCCCAGAGGGGACAACATTCGAGTACGGCATCCGTTTCTCATTCCTAGCCTCCAACAATGAAGCAAAGTATGAGGCCCTGCTCGCTGGACTTCGCATCGCTCGCGAACTCAAGGTTAAAAAGCTGAATGCCTACACCGACTCTCAATTGGTGGCCGGCCAGGTGCAGGGAGAATTTGAAGCTAGGGAGCCAAACATGGTTCGGTATCTTCAAAAGGTGCGTGACTTGTCTGCAGCTTTGCTGAATTTAAAATTATTCAAATCCTAAAAACTGAAAATGTGCATGCCAACCTTTTATCTCGCCTGACCACCATGGACTCAATGGATCTTGAGCAAAAGTTTCACTTGAAAGTCCTGGAGAAGTCAAGCATTGCCGATGTTGATCAAATAATGCAAATCGATACCGAACCATCCTGGCTAAAGATGCAAATCGATACCGAACCAAATCAAAGAGGGGTTGCTCACCGCTGACAGAAAAGAAGCAAGGAAGCTAAAGATGCAATCATCTTATTATGTCCTGCTTGACGATCGGCTATATAAATGATCCTTCTCCATGCCATTACTTATGTTGGTCCAGATAGCAACCCAAGAGGGGGGGTGAATTGGGTTTTTCAAAAATTAAACTCTTTTGAATAGATAACCCCCAAGCGGAAATAAAAACTTAGATTCACAGATTTAAAACTAAGCAACTATAAATGAAGAGATGAAGATAAAGAGACAATCACGGCAAACACAATAGATTTTATAGTGGTTTGGTGTACCTACACCTACGTCCACTCCCAAGTACCTCTTGGGTCCACACTATAATCAAACTGATTACAGCAGAGTTATTTTGCAAGCTCATAACTCAAACTTGTTGTTTTCCTGGGCGCACAACGAACCCAGCTGGTTTTCAAGGCTTACCAGCACAAAACCTAAAACCACAAGCAAATGCTTGCACAAGGCTAACTGCCTCAAATGAATCAATCACCAGATTGACCCAGCAAACAGTATAATGAGTTTACAAAAGCAAACTGCTCCTTCAATGAGCAAATATACAATAATGAAACAATAAATAGAGATTAGGAACCAAAGCCTGATTCGAAGATCTTGGTGGCTTCTTCCTTCTCTTCCTTTGAATGGATCTTCCTTTGGATATGCTCTTGAGGTTCAGAAGATTGAAAAACTAGGGCTTCTCCCTTCTTTTGAGATTTCTTCTAAGTAGAACAACAAAGGCTTGGAATCTCTTTCTCTTCTCTTGGGGAATGAGTATGATCTTTCCTTACAGGTTTTCCCTTTTCTTTTCTGATAGATCTCAAGGATTTTCTCTATTCTTTTCTTTTTGCCTCTTTCTTGATTTTTCTTCTCTTCTCTTTGGGATGAAATCACCCCTCTTCTTATAGATTCGATTAATCCACAAATAGTGCAAAACTATCCGTTAGAAGCAAGTGAAAAAGGATTAGATCCATAAATAACAATAGCCGTTGGGATTAAAATTGATAAAGTTAAAGTTTAGAGTCGTTCTGACAGTTCTGGAGCCGTGTCTAACATTCTGGAGTCGGCTCTAGCTTTTCTGGAGTCGGCTCTAACTCGAAATAATTTAATCCGCTCGATCTGGAGTCGTCTCTGACTTTTCTGGGGTCGACACAAAATTCTTCTGGAGTCGACTCTAGTAGTCCGGGAGTCGACTCTAAGTCGTGGCCTAAAAATCTAACGTTCTGTTGTTTCTGATAGAGTCGGCTCTCATAGTCCGGAGTCGGCTCTAAGTTCATGCCATTTTTCGGAGTCAGCTCTGCGATTCCATGTGTCGACTCTAATGTCTGCAGTCTTACCTTGACATTAGATTCAAACCAGAACTTGATTTTCCTTCATGATTTGATCATTAATAGACTTATAACTGAAAGACTTAATCAAAATCATTAGTAACATCAAATGTTATACTCAAATAGTTTTGTTAATAATCAAATCCTCAATTGGGTCAACAATCTCCCCCTTTTTGATGATGACAAAAACTTTGAGTATATGCATTAAAGAAATTTATTTGAATTGAGAATTTAAAGCTTAGAGACTTTGTAATAGAGAATTTGATGCCAACATTTAAAATGAATAAACAAAACATGACATCAATCAAAATGATTCAACTTTTATATGAAGAAATTTATTAAGCTCCCCCTGCATTGAATAACTCCCCCTATGTAGATAGACTGAATTTTTTTCAAAAAAAATCTCTCATTCTTTCTAGATCATTCTTCATTATCTTTCTCTTCATATCTTATGCATTATATACTCATAAAAATTCTCTTTTCTCATAAAAATTCTCTTTTTCCTTTTATGCATTATACACTCATAAAAATTCTCTTTTCTCATAAAAATTCTCTTTTTCCTTTTTATGCATTATACACTCATCTCTCCCCCTTTTTTGTTATCAACAATAAGGTGAGTTTTAAAAGCAAATAAGGAATGTTATCAAAGCGAGGATGTTGGTTCGAATAATTATAAAGATTGACATTCATTGGCATTCAATCAAAGACAAATTTGTAATAAAAGTGTAATATTCATTCAACCATTTGTACTCCAAAGTAAGATCTATTACATGTATTCAAAAGTATGTAAATCCTATATACATGCTAAGAAAGAAAACAAGAAATCCTAAGATACAACCTAGGATCAAATATGCTTGTACACTATTTTCTTTAGATGTCCGATCATCTCCATAACATCATCTTTTGGGTTTTCTTAAAGCTTTCAAGACATGCTTCAATCTGAGAAACGGCAAGGTCAATATCTTTCTTTAGTTGACTTGTAGCATGAAGATACTTTCCAGAACCGTCAGCAATCCCTTCCATCCTTTCAAAAATACTATGAAGATCAGCGCTAAAGTATTCAACAGAATTGCTAAGAGAAAAAGAAATCATGTCGAGTCTTGAATTAATCTCATCTTTTAGTTGATTGAACTCTTCTCTTAATTTACACATATCATTTGTTCTGACACTGTCATACTCAGCAAGTAAAGCCCTGAGCTGACCAATTTGCTCCTCAGAAAATCTTTCTGATGCCATTGCTGACTGATGTGAAAGTTGAGAGCTTGGTCCAGCTTCTGAGGGTCCAGCAGGTGGTCCAGTAGAAGGTCCAGCAGAAGGTTCAGGGATGTCTTCTCCTCTAACTTCCTCAGCTCTAATCTCCTCAGCTCTGGCCTCATGTCCTCTTTTAATCCAGTTACCATTCTCTTTTCTAAATCCCATTCGGTGAATAATAGAGATACTATAATAATCTGTATGTCTTAACTTCCTTAGTGGCTCATTGTCCATTATAAGAACACCTTGGCTTCTGAAAACTAAAGTTAAAACCATACCATATGGCAATGTTGATCTTTTCTTAGTAGCAGCCTCCGCCATATAGCCTATCATCATCTCAGCAAGATTTAAGGGTCTACCAGTAAGTATGCAGTCCATTAATAAAACGTCTCGCTCCGAGACATACTCAAATCTTCCGATTTTAAGAAAAAGAATCCTCCCATAGATATTGTGAAGCAGTCTGAGTTCTAAATTAAGTTGGTTTGCTAAATTTCCTCAAACTCAGAGACTTCTCTTCCTAACATCCTTGATAGAGCTCCTCCTCTATCTTCATGATGATATTGTTGGCCCAGATGAAAACCCAAGAGGTGGGGGGGGGGGGGGGGAGGGGATGAATTGGGTTCTTTAAAAAAATTAAACCTTTTGAAATATTTGTTTGCTTAGTGTGAGTGAAAGTGAATGCAGATGCAAAAACAAAATACAATCAATAAGATAGAGATAGAGATAGAGATAAATAGACACGGCAAACACAAAGATTTTATAGTGGTTCGGTGTATCCAACACCTACGTCCACTCCCAAGCTCCACTTGGGTCCACACTATAATCTTCCTCGATTACAGTCGAGTTGTTTTACAAGCTACAACCCAAACTTGTTGTTTTCCCGGGATCACAACGAACCCAGCCGGTTTTACACGGGCTTACCAGCACAAAACCCAACACACAAGCTTAGCTTGTGACGAGGTACACTACCTCCACTAATTCAACCCTCTGATTGAATTAGTAAACCACAAGATGAAAATGTAAGTTTAATACAAAACAGCTCCTTTAGAGCAGATATTTCAAAATAAAAGCAAGGTTTAGAAGAGCCTGTTTAGATTTGATTTGAGTGCAGGCTTTTCTTCTTTTCTTCTTTTCCTCAACTCCTTTGAAGTGTGGAATCGGGCCTCAGCTCAGATTCTTCACGGATTGAAAGTTGGAGTTGATTTGAGCTTTTTCTTCCTTTCTTTGAATGTTGAAAATCTCTTGATTTGCTCTTGAATGGCTCTTGGATTTTCTTCTAGACTTCTCTTGGATTGATGAACTTGAGCACAGATGAAGTCTCCTTTGATTTCACGCCTTTTCTTTCACTCTATTTTTGAATCTCGGATTTTTCAAATGATGCTCTGTTTTTCCTCTTTTTCTGAAAGATTTTTCTTTTTCTCTCTTGATTTGTATCTCTGTCTTTGATTTGAAAACGGCCTCTCTATTTATAGACTCTGCAAAAATATAGTCGTTAGACACAAAGAAATCTAGCCGTTATTGAAAAATCTTACCGTTGACGCTGAGTTGGCATTCAGAAAAATCACGCCCAGATTTGTTGGAGTCGACTCCAGCTTTAGGCGAGTCGGCTCGAAGACGCGATACCAAAAATAGAAATATTCAGAAAGTTAAAGGGTCGACTCATCGAAAATAAGGTGTCGACTCCTGACAGTCGGGGGTCGACTCATGAAAAAGGGGTCGACTCAAGGGGTCGACTCGAGAAGTGCTCAGAAAAATAATTCTCTGGTGTCTGAGCGGAGTCGACTCACACAGTCATGGAGTCGGCTCGACAAAATCGGGGGTCGACTCGAGAAATCACATGGGTCGACTCGAGACAAACAGACATCTCTGTATACTGAGTGGAGTCGACTCTGAAACTCTAGAGTCGGCTCCGGAACGTATCGAAAATCAGAGAATTTTCTGATTGACTTGAAATTCGTTCCAGATTCATTTTAAATCAATTTTTGACTTGAATACAATAAAATTGTCATTAGGAATCAATTCAAGAAATGTTCCAAAAACTCATTGATTGAGATATGAAGTATAAAAATTTCTTTTTGAAAGCTTAAACATGGAGCTTGAAGTTACTTTCAAATTGATTAAAGTCATACTTAACATACTCATTGATTGTTCTAAATAAATTCATTGCTCATGTAAATAAACTCATTGCATCTTTTAATATACTCATGGCTTTTGGTAATCATCAAAATCAATAAGATTGGGGCAACAATTTCTCAACAATCTCCCCAACAATCTCCCCCTTTTTGATGATGACAAAAACATTGAGTATATGCATGATTGATTAAAGAATTTATTTTATTTTCATAGTTAGGCTCCCCCTGAATGAGGTAGCTCCCCCTATGAAACTCAAATAAATATTCCATTCATTCAATTTAAGCTTATACACAATTTAATGTCAAAATACAGCCTTTTCATCTAAATTGCTTTTTCATTCATTCACTGTATGTGTAATGTTTAATTATTACTTCCTTTTATCTCATTCATTCAATTAGTTTAATTTCTCCCATGCATATACAGTTATAAAACTCTCCCCCTTTTTTGTTATCAACAAAAAGGTAGAGAAGCATCAAACATAATCACATTCATTTTAAGATATGTTTTAACAAGATCTGAGATTCATTGATAATAGGAGAAGTACATTCAAACTCAGATTACATTGAGCATTCAAAACTGACTTTTCATTACATCAATGTATCAAAATGTAAAACATAATATGAACTTCATTACATTGCAAAGACTAAGCATCTATTACATCAAAAATGTGTCCTTACAATCCTTGTTAAGTGATCTATAATATTCTTCATTCCGTCAGTTTGAATCTTAACATAATCCTTCAGTCTTTCATCTACAAAAGTACAAGCAGTTAATATTTTGTCTTGAAGTTCAGCATTGCACTTTGCATAGGTCTCACCATCTCCACAGATGTCTTTAAGTTCTTCAAAAATATTCTTTAGGTCACCACTTAAAGACTCAGTTGAAGTGCTAAGAGTTGATTCAATCTTGGTGATCCGATCATCTAATGAATAAAGAGTTTCTTTAAGATTCATAAATTTGTTGTCAAACTCTGTCTTCAATTTATCGCCTGATCATCAAGAAGACTCTTAAGCTGCATTAACTGAAGATCTGAAAAACCGACAGACGAAGAAGATGACTGATCAACCATCGGAGCAGGAGAAGGAGCTGGAACAGGAACAGAAGAGCTCGAGGTACAGGAGATGAATGTCTAACTGACGGTCCAGGTGCCTCAACATCCGCGGCTCTATCTTCCAACATACTTTTCCTTTCCCATCTGCCATCCTTCTTCACAAATCCCATTCTATGAATAGTGGCCAAACTATAGTAATCGGTGTGTCTTAAATTTCTCATTGGCTCACTATCGGAAATGATTATCCCTTGGCTTTGAAAGATTTTAGTTAGTATCATGCCATAGGGTAACTAGATTTCCTCTTGCTCCCACAGTCAGCAATGTACCATAATATCATGCTCGGAAGATTGATAGGTTTTCCAGTCACTATAGCATCCATTACAAAGATATCTCTCTCAGAAACATAGTCAAATCTCCCAATCTTAGGGAATAGAATCCTACTACAAATTATGGAGAAGTCTTAATTCCAAGGACAGTTGATTTGCAAAGACTTCTTCAAAACCAACAATCTCTTTGTTAAGCAATCTTGATAGAGCTGGGCTTCTATCATCAGATGAAAAAGTGGAAGTACCAGACACTGGAAGTTCCAACAATCTTGAGAGTAAATCCACTGTCACAGTTATTCTATTTCCTCTAATGATGCTGACTAATCCATTGTCTCCTCTTGACAGATTTTTATAAAATTCTTTAACTAGGGCTGGGTAGGTTGGACAATCTAAAGAACATATCTTCTCCCATCCCATTTCAATTAACTGCCTCCCCACAAGAAAACCTTCTGCCTCAAATAATTCAAAATCAACCTTTCTCCCGGTTGTAATCACTCTATCGGCAAGACGATCTACCTGAGATGTGGCCGTAGTAGGAGAAGCACTCGGAGTTGAAGAGGATGAGGTGGAATCCATGCTCGGAGAGGGTTCACGAGCGGGACGCCTCACAGTCTTCTTCACCGCCTTCTTCCTTTTCATCCCGGCCGCACCAATGCTAGAACCACGGGTTTTAGGAGCCATTTGATCTAGTGGAAAGGTTAATCAAGGATTTCTAAGGATTTGGTAGGTTAGGAAAAATTTTGGAGAGAGTATTTGAAAGATTTGAGATGATAGAAGTGAGCGACGAGTCGACTCTGCCCTAGATAAATCGACCTGGGACCACTTCGAGTCGGCTCCCGCAAAGTGTGGGGTCGACTCCGGGTAGTCACAGAAATTTATCCCGAAGTGGAGTCGACTCGCACAGAGATGGGGTCGGCTCCAGAGTTTCAGCAGAAACATGGAGTCGACTCCGATACTGACCGAGTCGGCTCCGAGACCATTTCAGAGCAAAAACACAAAGTTTCAGATAATCTGAAATGTGTCCGGATATTGATCATAAAAATTGATAAAATAATCATTGGAGATCAATAAGATATGAGTTCTAGATAAGATTTCCTTAAAGATCAGGGATTTGAAAGAATTTTAGATAAAATTTCCTTAGGGGTTTCAAATTTATTCTAATGGATCACAAATCCCTAACTCTCCTCTAAGATAACAGAATCTTTCTTCACTCAAGGGTTTTGTAAATATATCAGCTAATTGATCTTCAGTATTAACATAATCAAGACATATTTCTCCATTCGTTACATGTTCTCTAATAAAA
>UESW01003853.1:1934505-1999252 GCA_900491605.1 Calamus simplicifolius | reverse complement strand
CTGGAGAGTCGCCACTTGTCCTTCCAACCGACTGTTGATCTGGCGAAGAAGCTCGTGCACCCTCTTGGAGCTGGCCAAGTATTCTTTGGCCATCCTCCGAAGTTGGTCGTGACCCTCCAACATCAACAACAGGTCCTCCCTGTCGATGGTTATCGGAATGCGGCTCCTATCGGGGCCCCCTCGCGGAGGGGCCTATCCCCCATGGCCATTACCGCCGTTACCTAGTGCCCCAGTAGAACACCCATCATCCTCAGAAGCCATCCTGCTATCCCAAACTTAGGGAGGCAAACAGGAGATGTGATTAACGATGGCATTCCCCATCCGTATTTAAACTGCTTCTGGCGAGTATTTCGATCGCCCGGGCCATTAATTTCAACTCACAAAAACTCGCCACACGTCACCACCTCAGTGGGCGCTCACGGGAAACGAATTGTTGCACCCCCTTACCGAAGAAGATCAATAAATATCAGTGAGGCACTCAAGAGGCTCCCCCTTTCTTGGGACCAAACTCCCTCCGACCTACCAAACCCTTCGAATTAAATATCCTCGAAAGTCTGCCAGACCCCTTCGAATCAGATATCCTAGAAAGTCTGCCAGATTCCTTCGAATTAAAGGTCCTCGAAAGAAAAACATGGAAAAAGGTGAATCAGTGGCCGGCACTGGAGAAACATGGCTCGGTCCGCCCACTTCGAGAATGGTCGATTTACAGGCCTCGGGCACCCCCTACACCGCTCGGATAGCTCTCCACCCTTTTTGGCCATCCACACCCGAATTTACAGTTGTAATAAGAGGTAGGTTCATAAATCCTCGACAACACCGAGCGATCTCCGTACCTTGGCGGGGCCAAGTAAAATATCAAAAATCCCAGCAACACCGAGCAATCTCCATACCTTGGCGGGGCCAAGTAAAATATGTTCCTTATGAAGCCTCGGCCAAACCGAGCGATATATTATCGGATGCCTCGGCTAAGCCGAGAGATATATTCCCTGATGCCTCATCTATACCGAGTGGCATATTATTCGAAGCCTCAGTCGAGCCAAGTGATATATTCCTGAATAAATCCCGAGGTCTCAACCGAGCCAGGGGACACAACCCTGAAACTTCGGCCTGATTGGGCAATCTCCCAAATACCTCGACGTCACTCGGGCGCCCTATGATACTTCGGCAGAAGTAAGCAACCTCCTTCTACTCAGCAGTAAGGTCGTACGAGCTATTTCTCTCTGAAGGAATAACTGCTTCGTTCTGCAAAAGATCATGCTTACCACATGGGTCCACAGGACCGCCCAGGTCTACCTCTGACCTAAACAGGGACGAACGTTTCCTCCATTAAGGACCGAACATTTGTCTTAGCAAAAACAAAGTAGCAAGAGCGCCACCGAAATATGCTATAGCACAAAAGCATAATATGGGAGTAGCAACTCTCAACACAATCACATCGAAAAAAGAAGCAGGTGCTAAAAGAAGAAAGAATAAAATCTTCTTTATTTCTTCATCAATGAAAAGAGTTACAACCTCCTGAGAGGCATTACAAGGACATCATAGCACAGGAAATACAAATAAGATAAAAACTCCACTGAACAACTTCGGTCGACGACGATGCTTCCACATCAGACCCAAGAAATTAGGAGAATCAGACAAGCTCTGTTGAGCCGATGCCAAAGAACAAACTGGCCACCCACAGGTCCCCGGATGAATTAAGAGATCCAAAAACGGAGGAAGACCTATGGATGCCGATGCTGGGGGGACATTTCCCCTGGGTGGAATGCTGGGTTGCTGGTCGCTGCCCGATCGTAAAAGGCATAGAACCAGCAAGCCCATACTGCTCTCCTCCCTCTTCACGTGGCGAAAGATTTCCCGGTCGGATGAGCTAAGGAATCCAGCCCAAGGGAGAAGGAAAAGTCGTCCTTACTATGGGGATATGCATGCTTTGCATTTCCGACGGTCCCCATGGCAAGTGACGAAGGACACACATGGAGTGCATACGTGCGCTCCCCATATAGTCTCTGCGGACCTTCCGTGCACTCTCCATATGATCTCCGAAATTCTCTCTTGAGGATGGTCTGCTCTTCAGTGGCTTCTTCATCACCCCAACTATCTGGGAAAATTGACCTGCAAAAGGAAAGCTCAGTCTCTCCACTCTCAACCTTAGGAACACAGACATCATGAAAACTTTCACAGGAGAACAAAGTCTAGGGAGATAGCCTAACATGGACCTCTCTCCCCATTTTATAAGCAAGCAAGTCCGAGGCGGTCATTAAAGAGGAAAGCCCCGAAATTTGAAACACTCTACCCCATTACTACGTGAAAGGGCAAAAGAAAAGAATCACTTTCTGGAGCGCGCCAAATGCGTTTCCCAAGCCGTGACGAAAGGCAAGGGATCTCCCTCTGATCTCAAATCGAGAGCCTTAAATGCATGAGATCGGCTGTAGGTCCTTGAGATACGGGTAGGCCTGGGAAATCCCCTTCCGAAAACGATGCCATCCAATGGCGATCAAATGCTTGTCGCATACGTTAAAAGGACCTGCATTGAAAAAGGCCAACGAAG
The DNA here is from genome assembly GCA_900491605.1 of Calamus simplicifolius. NCBI lineage: Eukaryota > Viridiplantae > Streptophyta > Magnoliopsida > Arecales > Arecaceae > Calamus > Calamus simplicifolius. The sequence continues at coordinate 1,996,707 of UESW01003853.1, read as the reverse complement.
TAAATGCCCCTGACAAGGGCGAAATGCTTTTCAACAAAGCCGCTTCGTGTACCTCGGCTGAAAGCGTGCCCATTTCTTCACTTCGGGTAGGCCGAACTATCTAACCTCGGCTCTAACCAGCATACCCCTGCAATTCTTTGCCAGTTCAAGCCAAACTATCCTATACTTTGGCAGGACGAATTCCCTTACTTGCTCCGGGCGGGACCGGAACTATATTCCTCGGCAGCGCCAGGCCATTTTATGCCTCGGCCGAAGCATGTCAACTTTTTTTACTTCGACAAACCATGCTATCCTTATACCTCAGCCTCGATCGAGACATTTACTTAAGTCTGAAGCAAACCGACCTAAGAGCGCGAATTAGTTGTAATTTGCTCACGGTTAGAAGAAAGCTTGAGATAAAAAGATCAGCCAAAAAAGGCAAACAAGTGGAGGCGAAAGACCCGTTCATTAGAAATTTCAACCTGGTTACAAATTTAAAAAGCGAAAAATACACAAGTGACCCTTAAGAATCAGGGGTCGGAATGGTCCCAGCAGTCTCCGCGGTAACATTCGCGGGGGCTCGGCTTGTTTCGCCCACTTCAAATATCGTTGTTCCCACGACGGCAAGATGAGAGTGTCCTTCGGGAGCCACAGCCTCATTAGAACCCAGAATAGCGTCAAGGTCGACGTCTGAAATATCTTCATACTCAGCTTTTTTAGCCCCCGGGGTACAGGCCTCAAAAGGTTCAGCATCCAAAAAGGAGAGGTCCCACTCCGGATGCTCCCGAGATATTTTGGTTTGGACCTCCTCAGCACCAAGCTGGAAAGCCTCGGCATAGGTTGCATCTTGTTCGCCCCGAAGTAGGGCGAGATGCCTTTCAGCCTCAGTAACTTGGCTCTGAAGTAAGGCGATTTGCTCCTCGGTATCAGCGACCCCCTTTCAAGCTCCGAGCTCCTCCGTCGACTTGACGCCAGTTCCCCTTGCAGGGTCTCTAATTGGCTTCGGCCCTCTAGTTTTTCCTTCTCCATCTACAAACACAGGATTAGCTGATGCAACAGTAAGCTGATGGGGGAAATTAAAAAGATGATATCGTACCTCCTCCTCCTGCCAGGCTAATCTTCTGGTCAATTCCTCGACCTCGCCGAAGGCCCTCAGCTTATCGGCCTTAACCTGCTCGATCCTATTCCTAAGATCATTAATTCTTGATTGCCTGTTATTAGCCTCTTCCCTGGATTGAGAAAGCTCATCGTCGAGTTTGACTATCTTCTCCTGGTGCCACTTAATTATGCTATCTCTGGCGAGGACGCAATGCTGTAGCTGCCAGATCTTCTCCTCCATCTCGCTGAGCATTCTATTCAGGCGATTCCTCTCCTCGACAGCTTCTTTCCTCAACCTGTCTCGACTCTCATCAAACTATTTTTTAACAGTTTCCATTTCTCCTACATGCCTAGATTTGATCTGCGATAGCTCCGAGCATGCTTCCTCATACCTCGTCCGGAGCCCGCGTAGCTCCTTAACTTCGAGCCTCAACTTGGATGCATCATCGAGGGCGGCCTGATGCAGTCCCCTCGCCCTCGCCAAGTTCTCGTTGGCGACATCCAGAACCCGCTCAAGTTTATCAGATGCCTCCGCTCGCAACCTGAGCTCAGCGCTGATTCTCTTAGCCTGGGCACTGGCCCCTGCTGCCAGATTCAAGCGCCAGCATAGCGCTGTAGTGATCAAAGCACTCTGTGAAATGAAACACAAATAAGAAAGCGCAATCAAGTCAACCTAGAAGGCACCCATAGCTCTGGAACAGCAACTCACCCGGGAAGCGTAGGACCTAGCGAGCCCCATAAGGGTGGAGTTGTCGATTTCAGGAAGAAGGTGAACATCCTTCGCTACATTTCGCTGACCAAATGCGGCGTCGATGAGGTCTAGGTCCGCAAATTCATTCGCCGAGGGACCCGCGCCTGGACACAATGCCGACCTTATCAGGACAGCGAACGCCGCCTTGATGGCTGGGTCCAAACTACCGGGGTGCCCGTCTGAAGGACCAGGCCAGACAACCTTAGGCTGAGAAGCCTTCAACCTCCTGGCCTCCTTCAGCAAAATTCTTGCCTGAGATTCCTCGGATACCTCGGCCAGCCCAGGCGCCAATCTTCCCGAAGCCTCGGTGGGAGAAGCTTCAGCTAGAAGATTCTTATCTTGTCCTCTCCCCTCGTCCGAAGTTTTCTCCTCGATCGCTAGCGTCTGCTTTTCCCTCACAGGCTCCACCGAGGCCTCAATCCTTTCACCAGCTCCTCCAACTCTCGAGGAGGAAGCTCTCTAGCGGGAGACTCCTCTCGAGCCTCCGTTATTATCGGCCCAACGTCACCACCCCTCAATCCCTCCGAGGGAGGCCCTTCGATGGTAGGCTCATCCTGAGCCTCGGCGATTGCAATCGCCCCCTCCTATTCTCCTGTCAAGGCTAGCGACATCTTCTCACTTGGGGGAGGAACTCCCAGGATACCGACCTCCGCGAGCCTGGAAATAACTCATCCCCATGAGAGGGGACTGCCAGATGAGCACACGAAGCCTCGTCCGGGTTGTCTACTATCTCCACCACCAAAGGATAAGGGATCTCAACAACCTTCCTAGAGTCCTCCTCTGCTCTCTGATCCTCCGTCATGGCTATCGCTTCTTCCCCCAACTGAGGGAACCCCTCTCTCACTGCCGGCGCTCCCACATTCTCTTTCTTCGATGGTAAGGAGCACGGGCTAACCTTGACTCGCCCGGCCTTCGGCGAGTGCTCTTCAGAAAGATGGACCTTCTTCTCAAATTTACGCCTTTTCGCACTACTAGTTTCTCTCGGGCGCTTGCCCAACTCCTCCTTTATACGGCCCGTTAGTGCAGATATCTTGGCTGCAAGCACAGTGGGTGAATGATTAGACCGAGATATACTTGCTCGAGTGAAATCAATGAAAAGGAAAAAAGAAAAGGACTTACCTTGTACGTCGATGGGGCTAAGCCCAGCGACGAAAAGGGCCTCCTTCGATAGTAAGTCATTAGCCGAGAACACTCGGCCATTGAAAAGGACCTCTAGGTCCTCCTTCTCCTATTCGGATAGGGCTGGATGCGTTTCCATATCCCTGACAAAGCTTCCCCATCCCCGCGGGAAGTCGGAGCCAATGTTTCCCTTGGCGATAAAAAAATCGGACCTTCCACTCCTTTATGGACGACGGCTTATCCATGATCATCTTGAATGATCTCCGAGGTCTGATATAGGACCACTCTGAGTTCCTCCCAACATCAGATGATGATAAGCACGAAATAGGGGAAGAGTCGCTATTGCCTGAACCTGGCTGCACATCGAGATAAACCCGATGATACTGCGCCAGCTATTATGAGCCACCATTGTCGGGCAGATGTTGTAAAACCTCATGATCTCCTTCACCAAGGGATGAAGGGGAAACCGGAGGCCTGCCTTCAGACTATCTTCATAAAGAAAGATCCCACGCTCCAGTTCTTGCGAGACCCTATACTCGGGCTTCGGCAACCGTAAAAGGATATCCGAGGGAATGCCATACTTCTGGCGTATTCTCTCCAAATCCTCAGTAACAATATCTGAAACTATGTCGCTAGGACTCACCATGTTGTTGATCGAAAGAGACGTCGAGCGAGGTTACAAAGGAAATAGGGGAACAAGATTCTCCGAGAAGAAACGAAAGAGCTGCGAACGGGAATGGCGCTGTTTCAACTTTGCTTTCCCCCAAAGGAAACCACCTCAAAGATAAGATAAGGCGTCTTAATCAAGACACCCAGAACCGCCGTTGCAAGCGCCATGAAAATCAGTTTTGCTACGTGGTACTTCCCCAACCGTTGCCCCTAGGAAACGACGGATTCATCCCGTAAAGGCACGGCGCGCACAACATTAATTAGGGCATCATTATGCAGGCTATCAAATCCAAACCCTTCCATTCAGATCGTGCCACCTGGAGCTATACTCCCTACGCCCGAACCTACGCTTCGAACTAGGGAGTGAGGGGCATGTGTTGAGGGGTAAAATCACCATTACGTTAATAATCGTGCAAGAGGTTAGGATCAGTCCTGACTCTCACTCGTTGTACAATGCCTGCTAGAAATGAGTCAGCCATTATACCTCGATGGATCGAAGCACTTTAGCCCCTCGACAAGCCAAGAATTCCCCGGGTGTGCCTTGCCAGCCAAGCTATCCCAGTGCCTCGGTCCCAGTCCGAGTGATCTCTGTCTCTATGCCTCGGTCCTAGCCCGAGCGAGCATAATCTCTCGGCCTCGCTAGCCGAGCTATCTCAACGTCTCTCGGCCTCGGCTCCCGTCGGCCTCAACCCAAGCGACCTCTATCTCTCGGCCCCAGCCCGAGCAATATCTACACCTCTGGAATCAAATCGTCCTGATGCCTGGCTTACTCCTTTGTTATACCTCGATTGGCCGAGTCATCGGATGCCTCGGCAAACCGAGCCTTTCCATACCTCGGCGGATCAGGCCATTCTCTGTGATAGCCTTCTCGGCCGTCGATCCACTAACTAACAAGATGCGGATCCTACCGGCCTCATAACTGCCTGATTCAAATAAATCCTCTAACTAACAAGATGCGAATCTTACTGACCTCATAACAGATGGGATTCGAATCCTAACGGCTTTCGGACCTATGATGCCTCCAAGGAATCAGGTGATCCCCTATAAATACTATCGTCTTTCGACTTCTCAGGTATGCTCTCTCGCATACTCGCCCACTCTTCATCTACCTCTGCTCACCCCTTTCGCCATTAACGCTCTGCTCAGAGCTCTCGAAAGGCCACCTTGAGAGACTCTTCAGCGGAAGCCTTCTCCCCATATTTGTTCATTGTTGATCTTCGCTGACTTGAGCGTCGGAGGGTCTTTCGTAGAGGGCCACCTTCAACGCCACTCGCGTGAGGACTGTTTTGCAAGTCTGTCCAGAAGGGAGCCCATGCTGAAGCTCGAGTGTATCCGAGTCGGAGGACAGATTTTGGTAGCAACAGAAATCAATTTGGATACATGGAGAACATGGAGTTGATGCAGTCCTTTCCTGCGTCTCTATTTGCTAGCTATGATCCGATCCATGGAATCAGGGTAACATCATTGTGCTTTTTCACCTGGTTCAATTGCTGCCACGTTCATCATGCTCTTCACTGGTTCGACTGGTGCCACGGGCATTAGAGTCATTTTAGATGTGTGACGTGCATTTAACGTAACTCTGAACGAAGATGAGAGTTGGCAGCCAGCCTTCATTTAGATACGTGTCATGCATCAATGGCGATATCAAAGCTCGATGTAACCTCATCTTCTGGTGTTAGAAGGTGGGCAAGGCTTTGTTCATGCCTAGTCGATCACGACTTAATTAACTGGTCCTGCCTTTTTGATGACTTTCAACCGAGTTTTGGGGCTTATTATATTTCGATTTGTTAATAAAGTTAATTGAACCAAAAGATAATAAGCTAAAGCATTACAACCTCAACTCAACTCATCTAAGCCTTTTTTTTCAACTACATGGAATCGACTATATGAATTTGCTTTCTTCACTGTGCTCTATTTAGGACTAAGTCGACACTCAAATTATAAATAGTTATATTTTTCTTAATTATTTCTATCCATTTTAGTTTAGGTCTACTTTTACCTTTATCATTACCAGGGATTGTTAAAAGATCACTTTTTTTAACTGGAGCATCCAAAAGTTTTTGTTGTATATGTCCAAACTACATAATTAGTTTCTCTCATTTTATCTTCAATTGGAGCTATTCCTATCATTTCTCATATGTTTATTTTTAATTCAATCTTTTAGTTGAGTCACTACAAATGAGTGTGCAAAAGTTGGTAGACATGAGGAAAGGGCTATCTATAGGACTATCATATGGAGCTACACTTAGAGCACCAGATTTAGCTCGGGAATATAAATTCTGGCTAGTTTGTAGGAAAAAAAATATTATATGCATATAACTCAAGTTCATTTGCTACTAACTAACTTCCAATTAAGTTTTATATAAGTAAAAAATTACAAGAAATAAGCATTCATTTTCTTTCTTTCTTATGTAAGTAGGCCTTTACACTCATCTTATTTTTAAATTTTCTAAAAATTGTCTTCCATCATTGTCCATTTCTTCTTTAGCATTAGTTCTTTCATTTGCAAACTCTAATGGTGTTTAGTTGATGACAAGCTCTATTAGGCAAATGAAATAAATCTTGTAACCCCAGGTGCTTTTGGCTAATCAATTAAGGAGACTAAGATTTATGATCGAATAAATGATTTCATATTGAAACAAACCTTAATTTGACAAATCAACTGCCAAATATTATGTGGCTTTGGGGCTGAGTGAAGTGTGTTGCTTTCATTTTTGAATTCATGAAGTCTCTCTCCAATTATTTTATCCCATGGTATATCACTACATGTGTCTTAATCATCTTTCCTATACCTTCTAGAAAAGTAAAATTGGGCAGCTCTAAGAGAAAATTTTGTGATGGTTACCAACCTCATGACTTCCATAAATAACTTTGCTCCAGAAGCAGGGTTCCTATTATACTTCTAATTTACATGCTGTCACATTATAGTAGCTTCCCACTAAAATCGCTATTAACTATTATAATAGTTATAATGACCACTGTTGATCTTAAAAATGTAACCTTTCAAATTTTAATATTAGAATTATAATTATCATAGTTATTTAGTCTTTTTCTCATAATTTGGGATCAACTTTATAGATCCTTATTCACTAAATATTCCTTGTTTAAGGTCACCACTAATCTCAGCTTAAATATTTCCATATCCTTTCTGACCTTTATCTATGTTAATTTCAGTCTTCTTCAATTTTTTTTTTAATTCTCCACACAAACTAAAGCATCTTTTTTTTATACAGCGGCTTTATTACAACTACACCACATGTTATATTATCTTGATCAAATTTCTTTAACTTATTTCTTAATTTGTGCAACTCTTATAACTTCTCTAACATATTCTTATATATTTTAATCTATGCTTCTTACTTTATCATATATTTATCTTAACATTTCATTTTTATTATATTTAATTAATTTATTTTTATGTACTTATTTTATTATCTAACACTTTGAGATATAAAATACTCTTAAAGATATGCATGTATCATATAATATTCTATGCATATCTCTTCACTTTATTCAACCAGCTTTAATTCTATTACATATTATTATTTATTTTTAAATTATTTTTATAATAAATTTAAAATAATGAAAATAGTAGCATTATTTTTCTCTTCATTTAAAATAAATAAAATAATATTTTTGGATTGAACAACCACTTTTGAAGGAATTTTTAAGAAGAAAAACTGAATTTTAAAATAAAATTTATTTTATTGAAAAGAAAGAATAAGTAAAAATAATGATCATTATTTAAATTATAATGATCCATTCTAATGGAACGTAATAACAAGTAAATGAGAAATAATGATTATTATATTTTAGATTATTAAGGTTAACATCTTTATAGGGAAGCATGATATGATAGAATAATGGAGATTTAAACATGCTTTGGATATTAAACTATATAAACAAGCAAAAGCGAAATCGAATTGAAATTTACCTTCTGCCATTGCCGTTCACACTTACACTCTGATTTGATTATGTTTGGTTTCAGAAAGTACTTCTAAATCTTTCTCTTCTCCCAATGATGGTGTATTTTGAAAGAATGAATTGAAGAGTATGGTTAGGGACCAACTGAAGCAAGCTACTTATTTATCTTTGCTCTGCCCATCAAAGAGCAAAATCATGGGATAAAATCGTGCTTAAATCAAGGAATTAATCCCCATATCATGGAATATCATGCACCACATTCTGTATTTGATTGCAACCGATATTAATGAATTCTTTGATTTTGTGGAATATCATGCATCAATTTTAAAGAATATCATGCACCACATTCCGTATTTAATTGCAACCGATATTAATGGATCATGCTCTAATTTTATGGAATATCATGCATTGATTTTATAGAATATCATGCACCACATTCCGTATTTGATTGCAACTAATATTAATGGATCATGTTTGATTTTATGAAATACCATGCACCGATTTTATGGAATATCATAGACCACATTTTGTATTTGGTTGCAATCGATATTAATGAAAATATTGAAAATATCCAATATTCTTCCACTTCGTCCACGTATTCTATTACTTAACATAATGGGAAATAAAACACATGGATCATGGTGATAGGTCCTCTAAAGATGGGTATTATCTTCCATATAACACAGTGCATTGCATTTCTCAAGCTTATACAATTTAGTGAATAAACCTTATATTTATTCGAGATTCAAACTTTAATGATATTTTCTTAAAATAAATAAATGAATAAATATATGCACAAAATTGAATGAGAAAACATCAACCGAATAAGAATTGCATTAAAAAAATAAATGTACGTACAATAAAAATCGTATCATGAAATCAAGTCCCATTCTTAGTATATGATCCTTAAAATTCTTTGATGGTATGCCTTTAGTCAAAGGATCAACAATCATCAATTCAGTACTAACATATTCGATGACCACTTTCATTTCCTTAACACGTTCTCGTATGGCTAAATATTTAATATCAATATGTTTACTTTGAATACCACTCTTGTTATTATTAGCCATAAACAACCCATCTGAATTGTCATAGTACAACCTCAGTAGTTTAGAAATGGAATCCATAATTTTAAGTTTAGATATGGAACTCTTCAACCATATACCCTATAAGGTAGCCTTAAAACAAGATATAAACTTGGCCTCCATAGTGAAAGTAGCAATTAAAGTCTGCTTCGCACTCCTCCAAGACACGGCTCCACTAGCAAGCATGAATATAAAACCAAATGTTAATTTACATGAATCAATATAGCTAGCAAAGTCCGCATCGAAGTACCAATAACTTACAAATTATCGGTCTGTCTAATCATGAGCATGTAATCCTTTGTTTCTTGAAGGTATCTCATCACCTTCTTTTCAACCCTCTAGTGGTCAATACCTGGGTTACTCCGATATCTTTCTAGCATCTCAATAGCAAATGTACTGTCAGATATGGTGCAGACTTGACATACATCAGGCTTCCAACAGCTGAGCATATGGGATGTTCTTCATCTGTTCACGTCCAAGCTCATTTTTGGGGCATTGACTTAGGTTGAATCTGTCACCCTTCATAATGGGTGCTATACTTGATGAGCAATCCTTCATTCGAAATATTTCTAAAATATTTTTGATATAGGTCTTTTGAGATATTCCTAAAATGCCTCAAAATCTTTCCTTATGAATATTAATGCCAATAACATAAGACATCTCACTTACATCCTTCATATCAAAGTTCCTTGAGAGGAATTGCTTCACCTCATATAGCAAACCTTTATCATTGGTCGCAATCAAAATATCATCCACATATAGTACAAGAAAATAAATTCTACTTTCATTGACCTTCTGGTATATATATTAATCCATGATGTTCTCTTCAAAATCAAATGGTGTAATAACTTCATGAAACTTCAAATACCATTGGCAAAAGGTTTGTTTTAATCCATATATGAATTTATTAAGCTTGCAGACCACGTGCTCATAATTACTAGAGAAGAATCCTTCTAGTTGTTTTATGTAAACTACCTCCTCTAGATTACCATTAAGGAATATCATTTTCACATCCATTTAGTGTAAATTCATATCAAAATAAACAACCAATGCCATAATTACTCGAAAGAAATCTTTTTGGATGCAAGAGAGAATTTCTTTGTGTAGTCGATTCCTTTCCTTTGAGTGAATCCTTTAACAATGAGCCTTGCCTTATATCTCTCAATGTTATCTTCTAAGTCTTTCTTTGTCTTAAAGTCCCATTTACATCTAATGGCTTTTACACCATCAAGTAACTTGACTAAATCACAAACTCTATTAGATGCCATAAAATCTCTCTCTTTTTTCATGACATTATACTATAAGTTTGATTTCTTAAAACTCATGGCTTATGAAAATATTTCAGGATCATTTTTGGCTCCAACATTGTAGTTAGACTTTTGTAGATACACAACATATTCAATAGAAATTGTTGGTCTCCTTACTCTAGTAGATCTTCTTAATGTCGCATCAACATTCTCTCAAGGAGCATGATCATGTTGCTTAACTGGTTGTTCAACAGTTTCAAGCATTTGTTGAACTTCAGTATCTACTAGATCAAGATCAACAGCTTGTGCTACCTCCTGAACCGGTACTTCAAAATGTGTTTGAACTCGAGGCGCGTTGTTAACAACAATGATCAGTCCATTACTTGAAGTGGTAAACTGAGCATCTGAATGATATATCTTTCTCGAGACTAATGCCCTGAGATTGTCGCTCCCACTGATCAAGTCATTTTCAAAAAATTTTACATTTCTTGATTCCATAAATCTTGTGCTATGAGATAAACAATAAAATCTATATCCCTTAAATCTTTCAGCATATCCAACAAAATATCTATTTATGGTCCTTGGGTCTAACTTCTTTTTTTTTGTGGATTGTAGAATCTAACTTTTGACAGACATCGGCAAACATGTACATATCGTAAACTCAGTTTTCAACTCTTAAATAACTCAAACGGCATCCTTGGGACAGCATTAGTGGGAACTCGGTTCAATATGTAAACAATCGTCTTAAGAGCTTTAGTCCACAAAGAGTTAAAAAGTTTGGAGCTAGCAAGCATACTTCGCACCATGTCCAATAACATTTGCTTTCTTCTCTTAGCTACACCATTTTGGTATGAAGAACTAGGTAAACTTTATTGGACAATAATCCCATGCTTTTGAAGAAACATCACAAATGGATCAGTTGCTTGTCCACTCTTAGTGTATCTACCTTAGTACTCTCCACCTCTATTCAATCTCATGATTTTAATTTACTTTCTACATTATTTCTCTACTTTAGCTTTAAAGACCTTAAAAGCATCTAGTGCTTCATTCATACTTTAAATAAGTAGAGATACATGTATCGTGAGTAATCATATATGAAAGTGACGAAATACCTATCACGGTATGCATTCATGTCTAGATTACAAACATCTGTGTATGATTTTTAATAATTCAGAACTTCTTTAGGCATCTTTCTTTGACTTATTAGTCTGCTTACCCTTAATGCAGTCTATACAAGTCTCGAAGTCTTTAAAATCTAGAGTACTAATTGCCCTATCATCCATCGACCTTTTAATTTTATCAATAAAGATGTGTCCCAATCTTCAATGCACAACATAGAGGATTCCTCATTCACAACACATTATTTTATACCAACATTTTCATGGACATGTATAGTAGTATAATTTTCATCATGTTGTAATTAAATTAAGAAAAAAACTCATCAGATAAAGTACCATATCCAATAACATTAGACTTATAAAATAAATTAAAACCGAAGTCTAAAGTTAAAGGAATAACCATCCGATACAAGTCTGAAAACAAAAATTAAATTACTAAAAAACTTTGGAATATAAAATATCTTTTCTAAATTTAAAATGAAACCACTACTCAAAACTAATTTGCATGTCCCAATAGCCTCCACATGTGAGGGCATCTTATTTCCTTAATAGACACTACACTCACTTTCCACTGTTGTAGGTTTCGCAAATCCTGCAATGAATTGGTAACATAGATTGTAGAACCAGAATTGATTCATCATATGTTATGATTAACATCATTCATATTGGATTCATAATAAATAAGTGAGAGTTGAGTACCTTTCTTGTCAAGCAAATTCATGAACTTAGAGCATTGCTTCTTAGCGTCCCCCTTTTTCTTGCAAAAGAAGCACACAATCTCCTTCTTAATATCCTTTTGGGGAGGAATCTTTTTTCTTTCCCTTATCCTTAAATTCACTTTTTTGCCCTCTTCCATAAGCAACCTACTCTCCTCCTGACATACATGGTCAATAGTTCATTAATCAACCATCACTACAAGAAAATACTAAAATAGCGATGTAAATTTAGCGACGCATCGTTGCATCGCTAAATTGCGACCACATTGCGATGCCTTCGCGACAACAAAATATTGCGACGCAATTAGCGACGCATTAGCGACTCAATAAACCAAAAAATCAAAAAAAATTAATTTTTTAATTTAGCGACGCACGTAATGCATCGCAATATTTTTAAATTTAGTTTTTATAAAATAAATTATGAAATATAAAATATTGCGATGCAACTCAGTGTGTCGCAATATTTTTTAAAAAATTAATTATGTTAAATAACGACGCATTAGCGCAGAATAAACCAAAAAATTAGAAAAATTATTTTTATTTAGCGACGCACTAATTGCGTCGCAATAATTTTAAATAAAATTAATATTTATAAAATATAATTATGAAATAAAAATATTGTGATGCAACCCAGTGCGTCCCAATGTTTTTTAAAAAATTAATTATGTTAAATAGCGATGTAATAGCGACGCAATAAAATAGTAAATTAATAAAATAATTTTTAATTTAGCGACGCAAGTATTGCATCGCAATGTTTTTTAAAAAATTAAATTTATAAAAATATTAAAAAGAATTATGAAATAAAAATATTGCGACGCAACTAAGTGTGTCGCAATGTTTTTAAAAAAATTAATTATGTTAAATAGTGATGCAATAGTGACGCAAAAAAATAGTAAATTAATTAAAATAAGTTTTAATTTAGCGACGCAAGTATTTTGTCGCAATTTTTTAAAAAATTAAATTTTATAAAAATATAATTAAGAGATAAAAAAATTAAAAATAAAATATTACGATGCAACGAACTGCGTCGCAATTGTTTTAAAAAAATTAATTTTGGTACATGCGTAGGATCGGTCATCGCCGATCGGGATCGATCATGGCTTCGATCGATCACAACCGTCGGATCATCGCCGATCGGATCGATCGCGACGGTTCGAGATCGTTCATCGCCGATCGGGATCGATCATGGCTTCGATCGATCGCAACCGTCCGATCATCGTTGATCGGACCGATCGCAACGGTCCGAGATCGTTCGTGGCCGTTCGGGATCATGGCTTGGATCGATCGCAACCGTCGGATCGTCAGCGATTGGACCGATCGCAACGGTCGAGATCAGTCATGGCCGATCGGGATCAGGGCTTCAATCGATCGCAACCGTCGGATCATCGGCGATCAGACCGATCGCAACGGTCCAAGATTGATCGTGGCCGATCGGGATCAGGGCTTGGATCGATCGCAACCATCGGATCATCGACGATCGGACCGATCGCAACGGTCCAAGATCGGTCGTGGCCGATCGGGATCAGGGCTTGGATTGATCACAACCATTGGATTTTTGGTGATATGACCGATCGCCACGGTCTGAGATCGGTCGTGGATGATTGGAATCAGGGCTTAGATCGATCGCAACCGGATCATCGGCGATCGGACTGATCGCAACGGTCCAAGATCGGTCATGGCTGATCTGGATCAGGGCTTGGATCGATCGCAACTATCGGATCATCGCCGATCGGACTGATCGCCATGGTCCGAGATCGGTTGTGGCCGATCGGGATCAAGGCTTGGATCATCGCAACCATTGGATCGTCGGTGATCGGACTGATCGCAATGGTCTGAGATCGGTCGTGGCCGATCGGGATCAGGGCTTGGATCGATCGCAACCGTCGGATCGTCACTGATCGACCGATCGCAATGATCCGAGATCGATCGTGACCGATTGGGATCAGGGCTTGGATCGATCGCAACCATCGGATCGTCGGCGATCGACCGATCGCAATGGTCCAAGATTGGTCGTGGCCGATCGAGATCAGGGCTTGGATCGATCGCAACCGTCGGATCATCGCTGATCGGACCGATTGCAATGGTCCAAGATAGGTTGTGGTCGATCGGGATCAGGGCTTGGATCGATCACAACCGTCGGATCATCGATGATCGGACCGATCGCAACGGTCCGAGATCGATCATGACCGATCAGGATCAGGGCTTGGATCGATCGCAATCGTTAGATCGTCGCGATCGGACCGATCGCAATGGTTCGAGATCGATCGTGGCTGATCGGGATCATGGCTTGGATCGATCGCAACCGTCAATCATCGGCGATTGGACCGATCGCAACGGTTCGAGATTGGTCATGGCCGATCGGGATCAGGGCTTGGATCGATCGCAACCGTCGGATCATCGTGATCGGATCGATCGCAACGGTCCGAGATCAATCATGGCCGATCAGGATCAGGGCTTGGATCGATCGTAACCGTTGGATCGTTAGTGATCGGACCGATCACAATGGTCCAAAATCGGTCGTGGCCGATCAGATCAGGGCTTGGATCGATCGCAACCATCGATTGTCATCGATCGGACCGATCGCCATGGTCCGAGATCGGTTGTGGTCGATCGGGATCAGGGCTTGGATCGATCATAACCATCGGATCATCGGCGATCGGACCGATCGCAATGGTCCGAGATCGGTCGTGGCTGATCGGGATCACGACTTGGATCAATTGCAACCGTCGGATCGTTGCCGATCGGATCGATCGCAATTATTTTTAGAAAATATAATTTTATCAAATATAATTATCAAATAAAAATATTGCGACGCATTATCGATGCTTTTTCCTAGAAAATAAAAATAATTTTCTCAGAGAAAACAAGTTTTAATATTGCGATGCATATATTGCGTCGCAATGTTTTTTAGAAAAATAAATGTTGTAAAAAATATAAAAATAAAACATTGCGGTGCAATATAAGCGTCGCAATTATTTTAGAAAATATAATTTTTATCAGTTATAATTATTAAAAAAATATTACGATGCATTAGCGACACAATTTCCTAGAAAATAAAATAATTTTTCTAGAGAAAATAAGTTTTAATATTGTGATGCATATATTGTGTCGCAATGATTTTTAGAGAAATAAATGTTGTAAAAAAATTTAAAAATAAAACATTGCGACACAATATATGTGTCGCAATTATTTTCAGAAAATATAATTTTTATCAGTTATAATTATTAAAAAATATTGCGACGCATTAGCGATGCAATTTCTAAGAAAATAAAAATAATTTTTTTAGAGAAAATAAGTTTTAATATTACGACACATATATTGCATCGCAATGTTTTTTAGAAAAATAAATGTAATAAAAAAATTTTAAAAAAAATTGCGACGCAATATATGCGTCGCAATTATTTTTAGAAAATATAATTTTTATCAAACATAATTATCAGATAAAAATATTGCGATGCATCAGCGATGCATTTTTCCAGAAAATAAAAATAATTTTTTGCCGGACATTGGCGCCAAATTAGCGACTCATTAGCGATGCAATTAGTTGCGTCGCTAAGTTTTGCATAAAATAATAAAAAAGGCCAAATTAGCGATGGATTAGCGACGCCTTGTTGCGTCGCTAATCCATAATAAATTTTAAAAAAATAGCGAGTTCTTAGCGATGCAAATTTGCATCGCTAATCACTACTATATAAGCTGGGTCGGGCCGCCCCCCCCTCCGCTTCTCTTCTTCTTCCTCTTCTTACCCTAACCGCCGCTGTTCCCTCCTCCGGCTCCCCCGCCCTCTCCCCCGGCACTACGAACCACCGGCGGCAGCTCCCCCCACTCCGACAGCATCCCCTCTCTACCGAGGTAAGCCCACCCTCCCCCTTATTAAAAAAAAACAATTGTTGCCGGCCACGGCCGCTGCCGTGGCCTAGCCACGGTGGCCAGGCCACCAAAAAAAAATTAACAGGGGGGTTTTACCCACTCCCCTTCGTTGCTGGCCATGGCCATGGCCATGGCCGTCTTCTCCTGCCACGGCCGCTGCCGTGGCCGACTGTGGCCTGGCCACGGTGGCCAGGCCACCAAAAAAAATTAACAGGGGGGTTTTCCCAACACCCCCCTTCGTTGCCGGCCACGGCCACGGCCGTGGCCGTCTTCTCCGGCCACAGCCTGCCGTGGCCGGCCGTGGCCTGGCCACGGTGGCTAGGCCAACAAAAAAAATTTAACAGGGGGGTTTTCCCCACCCGCCTTCGTTGCTGGCCACGGCGACGGCCGTGGCCTTCTTCTCCGGCCATGCCCGTGGCCGTGGCCGGCTGTGGCCTGGCCACGGTGGCCAAGCCACCAAAAAAATAAAATCACAACACTATAACCTTTAGACCTGTTTGAAAATTTATAAAACTTAGTCTTGCAAATTCTCAAATTGTCCTATGGACAGTTTGAGAATATTTTTTGCGATATGTTAGTCTGCTATTAATCATTGTTGGTTGAGATTGCGGTTTGTATTTGCTCATGCGTTCTCCTAGTGTGGCATATATGCCATACATTTAGGAGAACATATAGGGAAATGCTGCTGAACTTTCAACGTAAACCATCTATGATAATTAATAGTAGAATAACATATCACAAAAAAATATTCTTGAATGGGATAGGGCCTCACCTTTTAGACATGGAGTGAAGGTAGAATTAATTTAGGACACTTGATTGCTTGTGAAGTCCGATGATTGAAAGGACCGCATTGCGGCCCGGCCCGAACCCAATCCTCAGCATTAGTTGAGTAAAAGAAATAATTTAGTTATATATGTACTAATGCTAATATAGTTTTATATTGTGGTTTCCTTTAATGGTTTACTAGAAATTGTATAAATTGGTCAAAAATGAGCGGGCTCGCTCGTGGATGTATGCAAGGATTAAAGATGGCTTGCTTAATCCAGATTTTCTGAATGGATTGGAAGAATTTAGCGCATTTGCATGTAGCCAACCTGAATGGATGGATGGGCCTAGGATTATGTGCCCATGCAACTTCCACAGGTGTCAGAATAAAGCCTACAGAGATGTTGAAACTGTTAAGGTGCATTTGTGTAAAAAGGGGTTTGTTCCTGATTACGATGTTTGGTACTGTCATGGTGAACCGGAGGAAATTCCGATAGCTGTTACAAGCCAACAAGTGTCAATTCCCGAAGGTGAACCATTTGTAAATTTAAACACATATGAAGAAATGGTGATGAATGCATTGGGTAATGAATTCCATCAGAATGCATTTATGGAAGAACCAAATCCAGATGCACATCAATTTTATGATATGTTGCGTGTTGCAAATCAAGAATTGTATCCTGGTTGTGAGGGTCATTTCCAGTTGTATACGGCTGCTCGGTTGTTAAATATTAAGGCAGAACATCGATTATCAGAAAAGGCGTTCAATTCTGTAGCTGGGTTAATCAAAGAAATTTTGCCAAATGATAATGTTGCAGCAGACAGTTTTTACTCAACGAAGAAGTTATTGCATGGGCTTGGGCTCCCAGTTAATAAGATCGATTGTTGCTTGAACAATTGTATGATATATTGGGGTGAAGACTCAGAGCTGAGATGGTGTAAGATTTATGGGCAATCGAGGTACAAAAATAGTGAAGGGGGAGCCAGTATAAGTAGGAGGAAAAGTGTGCCTTACAAGAGGATGTATTACTTTCCTCTTACCCCACGCCTGCAGAGATTATACAGATATGAGGCTACATCTGCTGATATGAGATGGCATGCCAAACATGAATCTAAAGAGGATGAAATGCATCATCCATCAGATTCAAAGGCTTGGAAGCATTTCAATGAAAATCATTCTGATTTGCTGAAGATATAAGGAATGTGAGATTAGGTCTTTGTACCGATCGCTTCCAACCATTTGGTCAAGCGGGGTAATAGTATTCATGTGGGCATGTGATACTGACTGTATATAACCTTCCTCCATGGAAGTGCATGAAAGATACCGCAATGTTTTAACAGTTTTGGTTCCAGGATCATCAAATCCAAAGGAAAAGATTGATGTCTTCCTGCAACCGTTGGAGATGGAGAGTTTCGATCTCCACATATCGCACAGCCTCCGATCTCACCAGCAGTTGGCGGTGATCCTGCATTGGTATTATCATCCAGCCGATCGGCACATACCTTCGAGAGTTCTTCCACCATCGGCCACACCGTACTTCGACTGGATGCTCATGGGCTGTAAGTATATACTAATTAAAAATATATGTTTATATTTTTAAGTCAATTACTTATAAACATGCATTTTTTTAATAGATTTATTGAGCAGCATCATGTATCGAGCCACATCAGCTCCATATTTCAGAGGCGTGCGGATCCCAGTGGCTATGATTGGCACCATGTATCTGCAGCCATGAGGGAGTTTTATTTTTCAGAGTTTTAGGTAACTTATTAAATACAATTTATCACTGATATAAAATTTCTTAATCTTAATAAATTCTGAAACTAACTATTTATTTTAATGCAGAAATAGTTTACGTGGGACCCTGCCAGCCATGATGCCATTAGGGCAGCATGGGAAGCTCTTACGGGATGCCGATACTCCGACATGCTTCATCGTTGGAGGTCATCGGGTCACCATCCTGCGCATGTGCCAGAGGGTATTTGGCACGAGTGGTAGCAGGTCTGGCAGTCCGATGGCTGGCGTAGGAGGTCCGCATCAGCCAGCATGAACCGCCGATCCGAGAGTGGCGGTCCTGGCATAAGTCTCTCCCGCCACACTTCGGGCTCCATTTTAATTCAGGAGCATAGACGCCGTATGGCAAGAAAGCATAAATAATTTAATTACTAATTTAATTATTTACAAATACTTACTTTAATATCAATTTTTATGTTGTTATAGTCTGAGCAGGAGGGTGGAGATCCTGGTGAGTTTCGTCTATTCAGGGCAACACATACTAGGAGGGACGATTCCTGGGTCGATACACATCACGGGAGGTTGCGGTAAGAAATTAGCTTTATGTTGCATCTGTTTAATTTCTAAAATTTTATTTAGAGAAATTTATTGATTTATTTATTGTTGATTTTATAATTCAAAGACACGAGTCGATGAGCTTCACTCCCAGGCATCGCAGGTCGACTTTACTAATGGGGGGACACCCGTCGAACTCTCAGCAGAGGAGAGTCAACGTGTGTTTTTGGAGGCTGTTGGTGTTCAGCTGCGAGACCGCAGGGTCTATGGTCTGGGCACTAGAGCTTCTGCATATTTTTTCCATCAGGCCTCCAGCTTGCGATATTTTGGCGATATTCCTGCCGAGCGTTTAGACGACATTCGAAGATCTATTACGAAGGAGGGTCATCAGGATGTTCGACAGGACGTTCGGTAGGAGGTTCGACAGGAGTTAGAGCATAAGTTCGAGCAGCGTACGGGAGTCCTTCAGCAGGAGCTTACAGACGTGCGAGAGCAGATGCATCAGTTACAGGATATGGTTAGCCGCATGTCGCAGGGTTTCCAGCCTCTACGTGATCGTGCCGATTCTTGATGTATTTTTTTCTTTACTTTTTATATTTTGTACATGAAAACTTCAAAATTTTAATATATTAATTATTTTTGGAAATTGAATGATGAATGTTTGGATCAATATGAGTTATGAATGTTTCGATCAATATTTAAATGCAATAAAATTGTATTAACCATTTTAATTTTTAATATTTTATTTTTTTAAAAAAATTAATTAGCGACGCATTAGCGATTGAAATTGCATCGCTAATATTTTCAAAATATTATTATTAAATATTGATGCAATGACCTGGGTCGTAATATTTTAAAAAAATTTAATTAGCGACGCATTAGTGACTCAAATTGCATCGCTAATATATCTAAAATATTATTATTAAATATTACAACGCAATGACCTAGCATCATAATATTTTAAAAAAAATTTAATTAGCGACGCATTAGCGACTCAAATTGCATCGCTATTATATCTAAAATATTATTATTAAATATTGCAACACAAATAAATGCATCGCAATATTACGACGTAATTGAATGCATCGTAATATTTAATAATATTATTAAATATAAAAATTAGTTTTAAATTTAGCGATGCATTTAGGATGCGTCGCAATATTGCGACGCATTTAGTTGCGTCGCAATATATTGTGACGTATTTGTGCGTCGCAGAGTGTCGCTGTTAAGCGATACAATTGCGACAAATTGAGATTGCGACGATGATCTCAGCGACGCCATCATTGCGTCGCTAATGCGTCGCAATAGCATGTTTAGCAATGCATTTGGACGTCGCTATATTTTTTTTTTCTCTTGTAGTGCATTTATCCTTCTTTGTGTTCTAGGATATCTTAAATGGGCCATATTGTTAAAGCAGAGTGCAAAGGATAAAGTGAACTAGGAAGGATTTTGATATCTTAACTTCCAATGCTTTAAGCTGAACCGCTATGTCCCTCATGTGCATAATATGCTCACACACACCCTTAATCCCGATGAGCTTCAGGGATGAGAATTGCATTATTAGGGTGCTAGCCATTGCCTTATCTGAGGTGACAAATTGATCACCAATTGCCTTAAGCAAATTTTGGATATTATCATACTGCATGACTGAACTCCTAATACCAGCAAATATTTTGGTCTTTATGAACATAAAGAAAAGGTGATTAGATCGCTCTTCATAAAGATCAATTACATCTTGAGTGCTGGTTTTAGTTACTGCAAGGGGTTCGTCCTTTCTAATGGCATAGTCAATGTCCATCCAATCCAAATGAAGAAAGACTCTCTCCTTTCAAACCTTATAGTTGTCCCCTTTGAGCTCGGAAACATCATATTTCATATTAGAGAAGTTCACATATTGAATTGTTGTAATAAATATACATGCTCATGTTACAAAATTGAGGCTAACAAATCATATAACATGTTCTACTAATGTAAAGCATGCAAATATATGAATCTAGTGACATAAAACTTGCATGTGGACTGAAGTTTTAATTCAATTAGATTCATCTTATCCTTATGATAAAACTATCAAATTATGTTCATTTTCTTAATTTCTGTAAGTAAATTAAGAAATATAATTTAATATTTTATCCTAATTAATCATACAAATATAACAAAATTCCTATGGGTAGATTTTATTATATCATGTATAATTAATTACAGCTAATGTTATAATATGATCTTAAAACTTTATACAATTTTAATTAATTAAGGATGTTGTGGCTACTCCCTAATTAATTTTAAAAAATATGGAACATATAACATTAAATAATTCATAATAAAGAGCTAAATATTTGCATAAAATCATAAATGATGCAAATAAATTAAAGACTAATACATATTATATTCAACCTAATTTTGCAGGTGTAACAACCACAAATTTATACATACAAATAAATAATAATATATGTACAATTAAGCCACGAGGTTCTATTTATCTTATATCTAAGCGAAAGCACAACATAGGATCGCCAGATATATAATGAGACAGTGGCAACAAATTTTTTTTTTAAATGCCAAACACTGTCACATGGACGAGGTTAATGCGGAATTATTTTTTTATTGCTTATGTATGGCACTTGGGTCCCTCCCAAGTCAACGTCCTCTTGGCGCCGTGCCTCTTAGCACTCTTAGTAGCCTATGGCATTTTCAAAATGTAGGTAGTTGGATCAAATACATCAAGGTAGTACTAATAGCATTCCTTGATGGTGCGCCTTTGATATCCCTATCAAACGTCCACTGGTCAAATAGCCCAAGGTTACCTTTAGCCTTTTCCTTTGGACTATACCTTGATGAGCACAATAGAAACCAAGAGATGTCAAATCCTCGCAACCTCCCTGCTTGGATTGGATCTTTATGTCTCGATCCAGCACATGTATATATATCGTACATATGTTCATAAACAAACATCAAGAAATACAAGAAAATATAGAATCTTAAATGTTGTACATGTTAGAAATCGAATATTCAAATGATTTCTAATCATGTTTTGCATCAAAACATCTCAATAAAAATATTATGATTTTGATTGCAACCAATATTCATGGATCATATTATGATTTTGTGGAATATCATGCATCGATTTTATGAAATATCATGGATCACATTCCATATTTGATTGCAATCAATATTACTAAAAATATTAAAAATATCAAACATGATAATATTTGGTTTTACCAATAAATATGGATCGAAAGGAAATATTCGATAATGCAAAGGTACTATCAAACCTGACAACTATGCGATGAGAGCAAGATGAACACACTTAAGTTACGATGCTTTTAGGTTTTTTTTAAGGGTAATATTATAAATAATCTCAAATTCAAAGGCATTGTATAGGGATTTGCTGAAGGGTGGTGTATGGTGGGATTAGATGGCTAGATTGAGACTCTTTTTGTAAAAAAAATTATAAAAAAGCTTGATTGTTGAAGCCTAAACAAGAGAAGAGCTTGAGAGCTCATCCGAAGGCTCCATCATTCAATGATGTAAAACCAGGTAAAACCTGTTACTAGAAATGGAAAGCCATCCATGGCTTAGGGATGACTTAAAAGAAGTCGACAGTTTATGATCCTCCTTGTCCTCCTCAAGGACTGACAGGTCTGCAGAGTCACAAGAATTATTATCATTGATGACTTGTACCATCTAAGTCAGTCTGGCAACATGCATCGCTTTGGATGCCCAGAGTGGTCTCGAGTGAAAAAACTGTGACCTTTTAAGCATTGGCGCCTGAGTGCACCTCAAGTACCCTACAAAGGAAATAAATAAGTAAATAAATAAAATATCCTAGAAGCATGTCCTTGTGCTCAAGCCTATAAAAACAAAGTATGGATGACCCAAGCAACAGCATCATGACGTTAAGTCATGTAAACAATATTTATCTATTGGATTCATGCCAAGAAAACAATTTTATACTGACATCACAATCTTTCTCCAACGAAACTTGATACTGGTTATATAGGCGGAGTTTAATTGAATATTATTAAGTTGTGGCCTTGAATCACTGGTGCCCAAACCTAACATGCGAATTTTCTCGGATTAGTGGAGTTCATCGTGAAGACACCAATGATTTGAGGCCATTCCGTATGCAGCTGCAATCGGAGCTCCCTTTATAACTTGTCCGACAAGAGCTCCCTCTAGATTTCTTTTTCCTCCCCTAAGCTTTTCAACGGTTAGATGGAAAGATTGATGAAAAGGCTTCGGAGCCAACCTTGGGCAAAACATGCAGCTTGAACACCAGCATCAGTTACCCGTCACCGGAACTTCGTCTTGATCTCACAATCTCGGTCTCTTTGTTAGCAAAATGTTGTTTTAACAATCTTGATCTCTTTGTTAGCAAAATGTTGTTTTGGTATTTAAAGAGCTCAAACTGAGCTGGCCAAGCTTGTCTGCACCACATGCCATTGCGGGGAATTAATATCATAGTAATTTTTTCCAAAATAATTAAATATAATTATTTTAAATATTGCTATGTTTTGTGTAAATGTTTAAAAACTGAAAATTAACTTCATCACTTCATTTTTGACTCAAATAGATTGTTATGGCTTGGTCTGATTGAGTTTTGACTTATGCGCTAGGCTTAAACCTTAATTTCTGAAAAAATCCGAATTCTAAAGCTGGGCTCTAGCCCAACCCACTTCCAGTTCTTGTAGTGACCATGGGGGTTAGAGGTTACTCCTTACACCACATCAAAAAACATATAAAAGATTAAAATATTATTTTATATAATATAATATATAATCAAGCTCAAATTTGATCACTTTTCATCACTAAATTCATAGCAAAGCAGCAGCATTCTTTGCTTAAAAAAGAAAATTATGAAAAAAAAAAGTGTATAAAGATAAATGAAAACAAAAGGCCATAGGCACAAACACAATTAAAGTAAACGTTAATCATTTGAGACGCGATAATAAATACTTATCTCATAAAAGAAATACCAATATGTCTACAACAAATAGCGAGCTTAAATCAATTAAACACCAATATCTCCAAAATAAATAGTTAATCTAAATTATTAAACACCCAATTTGATGCAAACAAAAATACGAAAGAATAAATAAAAATTATTTTACACATAATGTGGTGTAAAAAATAAAATGCATTTATTGAGACAAAACAGATACGTTGTATTGCCAATGCTTATGTGCCACATATTTTGCCTCCAAAATCTCATACGACCACCTCATACAGCCACATTACGCGTGTGTCCATCCTCAAGTTGCAACGCATAAAATACATCCTCGATCCAATAGTTTATATTTATTTAATTATTTATTATGAGCTTGTTGATATTTATCCTATGAAATGAGTATTTACTGTCGACCCCAAAATACTTACGGAACGTTTGATAGTCAAAGCCAGAAGAACCTCTTCCTTCTATCCCTAGGGAGCTTAGCAAAATTGAAAACATTATGATCACATGAGAATATTGAATTAAAAAGAGGCTTTAATGCTTGGTCATATAAGATTGTTTCATTCAGAATGTAATGAACCGCGCTAATAATTTTAAATTAAAGATTCTAAATTTAATTTATAATTATGAATAGATTTAGATTATTTACTTTAAATATTATTCTTTATATAACACTTATATATAATATTTAAAGTTATATTTAAATAATTTAATTTTTTTTTATATTTATAAAATATTAAAACATGCATACAAAAATAATTTTAAAATTTTTTAAATTAATTAATAAAATAATAAATATTATTTGTTTATAAGCACATATCCAAATAGTTACCCCTGGCCTTGATACCACCGCATCAGCCCAACACAGGCCACCTGATCAGACTAGGCAAAAGTTGCCTCCTTTTCGGCACCACCCATTTCAAATCAAATCTTTCCAGCAAAAACACAAAGTTAACAACAAAACCCAAGGGAAAAAACCGCTTGCCTCCATCTGAGAAATAGAGAGAAGAATAAAGGACAAGATTCAAGGCTCGGCTTTGAATATTTTGGCCCTTACATTTCTTCTCTTCGCGTCTTTGGTGGCCTTCGATTTTGTTTCGCTTAATTCGTATTTTTTTCCAATGCCAACACCGTTCGCCGTCTGGCAAGACACAGCTTCGATCGAGAATTTAAGAAAGGCTGGATGCTAGCGGATGGAATGGAAGTGCTGCGGGCCCTCCCTCTCCCAGCTTCGAAAGTTTAAGAAAAACAGGAGGCTAGCGGGATGGAATGCAAGTGGCCTGCGGGCCCTCCCTCTTCCATTGTATCCGGTCACCGCCTGTTAAGAACGCATGCGCATAATTACTGCATCCAAGCGGTTACTGTTAAATCCTTTAACTCGCCGCTGATAGTAATTATTTATATATATATACAATAATTATGTGTTAAAGAATTATATAAAATTAATTTAAATATCAAATATAATAATAATAATAATAATAAATAATAATAATAATAATAATAATAATAATAAATAATAATAATAATAATGGGTATTATTAAATTCATTGCCTAATATCGCTAGAAATATAATCTTAATTATATAATTGACTTTATTTTGTTATGACGTTCATCGTGCTATTAGATAGAATATGAATACATATAATTAACATGATAAAGCCATATAAAAGTTATTGTATAAGAAATGTTAATTATATAGTTCAACCTAAAAAAGCTTTGTGCCATGTGGTAACTTAGGATCGTACAATTCTCATAATCAATGAAATGCCAACAAGTGTTGTAGGATGAAGTATGTATCAATTTTCTCATGATATCTGTAATAAAATTTTCTTAGGTATTGAGATTGGACATCAAAGCATTGTTCATTTCATAATCATCAACACTATGAGAAGTCGCATTTATATTTAAATACATTTAATATGAGGGCTCTCGCTTACAAATTTAATCTTTTTTTTAAAAGATAAGTATGCATTTAATCAAGGGCACTAATGGTTGGTTGATATTCTTGTATGACTCCTGTGTGAGAGATATGCTTCACAATATGCAACACTATTCAATGAATATAGTCAATTTATTTCCATATTCTCTAATTGAATTTAAGGTTAGCATTAATGCCAGAAATAATGATATGCAAATCTTTAAAAGATTTGTTGTTTAAATAAAATATTGATAACCAAATCATATTGTAAATCATGTCATGTTCGGACTCATCTCTTGGGCCAAGCTCGTGATGTAGTCACATATCCCCTTTTTCATAATGTTAAGGAGTATATCAAATCTAAAACAATACTTAATAATAACTAATAAGAATTCGTAATAAAAAGAACAATGCATTGATAATTACATGTCCAGAATATAAGATTTGGATAGATATAATAATCCAACCAATTATCTTACCACATATATGTGCTAAATGCAAATCACTACATAATAACATAAAATTTAAAAAAAGAGGACGCATAGTCCATGATATACTTTAAATATTGGATAGATATAATGATGTAGTCACATATCCCCTTTTTCATAATGTTAAGGAGTATATCAAATCTAAAACATACTTTAATAACTAATAAGAATTCATATGAACAATGCATTGATAATTACATGTCCAGAATATAAGATTTGGATAGATATAATAATCCAACCAATTATCTTACCACATATATGCGCTAACATAATAAATAATAATAATAAATAACTATTAATGTATTAAAGAATAATTATCAAGAATTCATATAATACATATCAGCATTATTATCATTATTATTATTCACACATCAAATAATTAAAATAATATCATATTTCATCACACGTAGAATAAGAAATGAAGTAATTCATAAAAAATAAAGATAACATCAATGAAGAATAAATTGAGGAAGATGACTTAGATGGTTTAAACGGATGTAATGTAGGCCTAGAGATGCATATATGCAAAGAATAATTGGATATATGTAGAAAGAAAAAAAAAGTAGAAAATTAAGCAGCTTCGTAAGTCATGTGGATTTAAGAATAGAACGATAATCAAATTCTTGATTTAACCATGTTCGAATGTAGTCATGATATATATATATATATCAACTTGTGGAAGCAATGCAGCAGGAATGTGCTAAAGGAAAGGGGGGGCGGGGGACCTATGCTGTGTTGCAAGAGTATTTAGGAGGTAATCTTACTGACGGTGACCTGATCTCCGCAGCTGAACGTTGTTACAGTTGGACATTAATACTATTCCGTTGAATGCAGTCTCCCAAAGCCCAGGAATATCGAAGAAAGTTCAAACCTTAAGTCTTAAAAGGTGGGCCGTATGGTGCTCTATGTATGTATGCATTGACGTCCTCCATACCGTCGAGTCACCAAGGGTGGGACACCGACTAGCTATGAAGTAGAGAGTCAATAAATTTCTATTCTAGAAGTAGATAGCTTATGTAAATGATGGCATGCAACAAAGCAATGTCACTACACTAATTAAGAATGTAACTTCAAACAAGTTATAATTAACTTAACTAAACAAGAATTCAAAATTTAAATTTCAAATTTGAATTTCACAATTCAAATTTTAGAATTCAAATTTTAAATTTAAATTTTAAATTCTAAGTTTTCTAAAAGGAAAACTACAAATCTAAATATGGCCAAAATTTAGGTATCTAATGTGCTAGAAAAAAAACTTCCATACAATCATGCAATCACTTGGCACATACATGCAACATTCATCAAGCAAGCATTAGCACATTAAACCTTTAATAAAAGACCTTATGTCCGACTGTGGCTCATTATTCCCATGGACGGACAGTACCATTTTGGATTTTGAAAAGTATACCCCGCTCAGGAGGCGTGAAACCTAGAATTAAAGTTATGAAAACTTATGCAAATGTTTAAAGAAACCTCATATCTAAAACCTATTGAAAAGTTTCTAGATCTGGTTTGAATTGGCACGACTTAATTTAGAGTCTAATATGAGCTAAGATTCACAAGAATAGGAAAGAACTCCATGAATCCATCCTTAAATGAATAAAATTTTAGCCCTATGTTCTATATGCAGAAATTACAAAAAATAACAGAAAATAAGAAAATATACCCTAACCTATCATGCTCTGATACCAATTTGATGAGGGATAAAATGGAATGATGCAATCTAGAAGGAGATAGTAATAACTAAATGAAAAATAAAGTGAAGCTAGGCTATATTTTTATGTAAAAGAGCAGAAATTTTTATGAAGGGATTTGCATGTTAAACTAGACTTGGATGAGAATCCTTCAAAATAGTAAAGAGAAAGGACCTTTGTAGCTATGAAACCACACAGGCTAGGGCTTAGTTACTCTAATATTTTAGATCAAAAAATATTGAAAAAGGGATACTCGGCAATTAATCTATCAAAGATTGGAAGAATTACGCTCAAGGATGAAGCTTTTGGATGACAAGGAGATTCCTCTAGTTGCAGAACTTTTTGTATTTATTTCTTATCATGGAAGACCTTCTTCTTTGGAATCTAAAAAATCTCGGAGATCCTACACAAACCAAATTTAAAGTTAAGAACATAAAAAAGGTAAAATATTAATGAAATGAAGAAAGAGGAAGGAAAGGTTGAAGTTGAGATGAAGCTTAGCAGATTGGAGGTAGCTTGGTCGACCTTCTTTGTGGAGTCTTCTTGTACCTTGAAAGATGGGATGGGATGGTAGAATGGAATGAAGAATGGCTAATAGATCTTGGCATGGAGATGAATTTTTGAAATAGCTAAGGGCCTCTCACCCACTCCCTCTTGGAGGATATTTGCTAACACAAATGAAAAAAAATAAACTCAACTTTCATTCCTTATTAATTATCTTTACAAGAGAGCTTGGAGTAATATTTATAAGCCTCCAAGGGACTTTTAAAATTTTGAATTACATGGAGCTTTTCATAGGAAGTTGCAACCTAAGCTAGCTATAAGGATGGAGGGTTGAAACAACTTATAACTAAGCTTAAGAAAGAGAAGAGAAAAGTGGTCGGCTCCTTTGAATTTAAATTTTCCTTGATGATATGGCATGTGGTGATGTGGCTTGATGAAGTGTACACCAAGAGGTTGACATGACACATTGAATTGATTTGTTGGAGTGATTAAATGCATCCAATCTTCAAGCTTACTTGCTTACCTTGAACCCAATTTCATACCTCTCTTGGACCCAACTACTAAACTCACTACATACAAGATCAATTTGATCCTAATTAGACTCAAAATTTAAATTAAAATAAACCAACCTTAATTACATGATTCAAATTCAATTAAAGAAGTAAAATTATTACTCTATTTACAGGACATATGAAAGAATTAAAGCTATACTGAATTAGATCGAAGCCTTTTTCGAAACCAAAACTTCATTAAAGTTCTTGATTAATTTGAAAAATATTTTATTAAAGGTATTGATCAATTTGAGTATAAGTCCACCACCAAAGAGAGATTCTGCAACCTTATGTGAGATAGACTCCACCAAAGTTACCGCCCAATCTAAGAAGAATTCTTTTCAATGCTTATAAAAACAAATCTAGACCTTTTAGATAAACCAACTTTAAGCCTAAGGTTCAAAACTTAGAGTACTAACTTGAAGAACACTAGGTCTTCCTCTTTCTGATTGGGTTGACTTAAGCATCATAGTGTCCCTTTTGAAGATAATTTTTTGGACTTCTTTTGCTCTCTCTTTCTTTTACAAGCACATATATATTTATTGGAGAAGTGCTCTATCATCCTAATAATTGAGATCTTCCTCATCCATTGGCATGTAAAGACTAATTTTAGGCCTCAATAGTTTGGTACTATATGTCAGAATCAAACCCATGATCACATAGTTAAAACCCATGTTACCTAAAAGAAGATATTAGAGAGCAAGTAACACTTAAGTAGGCACTAGCCATACTTAAGTCGGCTCCCAATCTTTTATAGAAGATCCGAGCAAATTTGAATCCTCCTCCACTGATGGCAATAGTCACTTAAGAACAATTCAATTCCTTCTTTTAGTGCTTTGAGATGCTGACTAATTTGGTCCAAAGCCTGATTCCCCAAGGATCTCATTTTAAAGACCAAATAGGAGCTATTCAAAAGGCCCATCAAGTTACCAATGGTGAGCAACCTCAACCAAAACATGATGAGAACCCTTAAAGTCCTTAGAACCGACGAACTAAGGGTGTATGCTAAGACAACTGATCTAAAGAGGAGCCTCAAGATTAGTTGCCACGAATGGATGGGCACTCCCATCCAAAGAATCCTATAGCTAGTCGATATCAAATAGATCATCAATTAAAAGGGATGAATTGGAGAAACAAGAAAATCATAGAGCAATCCAAAGAAAGGGACAAACCTATCTAATGATCTCGATCTATCCAAGGAACTATAAATTACTAGAGAGATAATGGCTAAGTCTTTATCCCCTAAGTTTAAAATGGCTTAGCTGAAGCTGTGTAATGGGACCTCAGATCTGATTGACGACCTTTAATGCCACCATCTTCTTATTGGCCACTTCAATCTGGAACCTATCAAACTTCATGATGATCGAGGTCATGGAAGAAAGCAGTTGATGAGGTCCTTTTCTAATTAGGCATCATGGAAGAAAGGTCGAATGAAACCATCAGAAGAAAGAGCATACTTAGACTTCTCATGAAATGTAGAAAAGATTAGGATTATCTATAACATACCAGTAGGCTGAGTGAAATTTAAAAATTATCTCCTATACAATTTGAAAAACTCAAAATTTTGAAAAAGTAAAACTTATCCAAAATATTATTTTGTTTGGCCATATTTCAAGCATATAAAATTTTTTTTCTAATCATCAAATAGTGGGCCTGAGTATACCAATAAGACTACTTTATTATGACATAAGTATTATAACTATCAAGTAATCTAAAAAATATTTCACACGTTTGACCATCCACAAATCATATAATGATAGAAAATTGTGCGTTAAACTTTTCTTTTATACTTTAGATATAAAAAAATAATTTTCAATGTAAAATCTTATTGTTTTGTTAGCCAAAATGTAAAGAGTTAGATTATATTTTAAATTATGGGTATGGTAAGAATAAAAACAAACAACTATCTTGATACTTTTGCATGGTCATAATATTTTTTGAATCACTAAACATTCTTAATTTATCCTTAAGTTTTCTCTTGATTGATGATTCTTTGAATTATTCTTAAAAAAAATCCATCTAGAATTATTCAATTATACTTGAATTATATACAAACTTTAAGAGCCATTTTAGCTTATTAATAATTTATTTATAAATCATTCTTGTCTAATTTAAAAGTTTTTATATATTATAAATTAATGATATCATATGTTACTACTAGAGGTGATTTTTGTTTTCACGCATTATTTTTACTTCGCCAATAATTGTTTTTGAAAAAAAATAAATAATTTAAACAACTTGTACTTTTAATTTTATTTTATTGATTTTATTACCTACATTTTTGAATCATTATATTTTTTTCAAGATTTGAATCATTATATCCTCTCCTCTTTTATTATTTGTCTTAAAATTACTTATATGAGATAGAATATGTATAAGAATGAAACACTC
The DNA here is from genome assembly GCA_900491605.1 of Calamus simplicifolius. NCBI lineage: Eukaryota > Viridiplantae > Streptophyta > Magnoliopsida > Arecales > Arecaceae > Calamus > Calamus simplicifolius. The sequence goes on along the minus strand of UESW01003853.1, from coordinate 1,965,582 downwards.
TACTGGCATATCTTAAGATATGCAATAACGAGACCACCAATGGCAAATAACCAATCAATACCTTTATTTTATATATCCACAAAAAAAGGTCTTTCTAAATGATATATTATTCATGTGATATCTCATGTTGGTACATATTTAATTTTATATAAATTTTACATTGATATAAGTCAAAAAATCTAAATGATAGCTCTTGATCAATCTTTTTTTTATGGGATATTGAATTATTGTAAATAATTTTAGAATGTATGTGGATGAAAAAATACTATATATAAGCTCTTTTGATGTTGATTATGAGTTAATTATGATATTTATAATTTGTTTTGTTTGATTAGCTTTAGACTTTTAGAAGAAATCAAGGCACAAGGAAGAAATATGTGAGAGTTCATTGGGGTATTAGTGAAGATATCCGTTGTAGCCATATTTTCATAGGCCATTCAAAATGAAAGCAACGAAGGAATATGATGCCTTTGAAGACGTCATGCCTAAATATAAGGCAGAGAGACTTCACCACTTTTCGTGACCCATTCTCTACCGTACCTATATTGCTGGATGAACTCCATGCGGCTCCCGCTACGGTGATTCTTATCATCCAATATACGTAGTGAGAGAGGGAAAGATTGAAGGGCGTACTACTAGAGGCTGAAGTTTTAGCGCAGAAGAAATCGGGCGACCGCTTGAGGGCAGTCACGGAAGGCACCTTTAGCGACCGCTTGAGGGCGGTCGCTAAAGACAGTCGCCACTAACCATTGGCGCAGAAGAAATTGGGCGACCGCTTGAGGGCGGTCGCGGAAGCCACCTTTAGCGACCGCTTCAAGCGGTCGCCATGGCGGTCGCAAATACACATTATAAATTCTTTTTCCTATTTCGCTGGCTATCCCCTTCCAAAACCCTAAACCCTCCATCCTCCTGCCGCTGCTATTCCACCGCCCATCCTCCCGCCACTGCTATCCAACATCGAGGCGTCGTCGGCGGTAGTCCCGCGGTCTCTCTCGAGGCCGCTCCCGATCACCTGAGCGGAAGCCCCGATCGAGCCCCGATCGGATCTTGGCAGTGGATCCACCCCTCTCTTCTTCCCGAATGGACGCTGCTTCTCCACCCGCCGTCGTCGCTGGCAGCGATACCGGGTACTTCCGATGATCCCACCCCCCATCTATTGATGATAAAATTCTCTCTCCCGGCTCTTGTTGTTGGTGTGAAATCGACTGATTGGTTTCTTAATTTCACGTGCTGTATGTTTTTTCTTTGTTTTCATCGAGTATTCTTTCTTCTTGATGCAAGAGTTGATTAGCTTCGATACAACACTCATCCTAGAATTCTTTCTTCTTGTTTTATTAGGTAGCTTAAAGATGTAATAATGTTACTGTTAGAGATATTAGGAATACCAGGGAATGACATTGTTGGACGTTTCTCTACCCTAGCTGCAATAAATCAAAGAGCACTCCATTTTCCTGCTGATTATATTTTAATTTTGCTGCCTTGGAATCCCTCTGAGTACCAAGCAAAAGCCCTTTGTTGAATGTTGGCCGAGACTCCAATGGCTCGTGTGCCTTGTCTCTGTGTGCTTTGGTTTGTAATGGCAATCCGTTGAGGATGCTGTGGTGTCTGTGGGCTTCATATATTGAAGTGGCTATAGATCATGGCACAAATTTTTAGCACGAACATGAAAACAGATAATAAGAACTCAGGAATGCAATTTAGATCCAATGAGAAAATCTAAGATGCCATGCATCCTCACTTTTGGGGATGAGCTAATTGATTAAGAATCATACACATTTTCCTTTTTTCACTGATTTTTATTTTCTCCATGATATTATTTTTTTGATTTTTTTTTTCTTTAAGTTGTTTTAAAAATTTTCAAAAAAATATCAAACTTACACTTAAGATTTTATGAATGACAAAATTGGATCAAAAGAGCCCCACCTAGGACATCTAAATAATCTAGGAGCCTTTCGGTATCTCTCGTTCAGTGCAAGATTCTAATAGAAGAATTCGGGCCTAGGTTTCTAGATCCAAAGACAATTCAATGGCTGATGGTTTTGGTTCAAGTAGTGCATCATTTTAGCTCTAGTCTAGGTGTGTATGATTTAAGGGAGAGTTTCGATTTTTGAAATAATATTTGAAAATCAAATTTGATCATTTAAGAATTAATACAGTGTATGATTTCATCGAGAATAGAACGTTAGTGCACTTCATTAGTTGTTTATTATCAAATTTTCGCATAATAAGCAGCACATATATAATTTTACAGTGCAACTCTAATTCTTAATATTAACAATTAACAATACTATCTTTTTTATTTTTTTCAAAATAACATAAAACAAATACACGCACTGCTGCTCGCATGCTAGACAATGCATACACATACATAATTGATATCCTATTGGCAAGTATTCTGCCAATGACACTTCTCAGTTTTAGCACAAGTAGAAGAGAACTAAGAAGGTACCATGCAAAGAAGGATCAAAGATAAAGCAAAGCCAAATTGAAGCTTGTCATACAGAAGCACCGCATACCATGAACTTTCATTGTTCATGAGTAGGAAGAAAACAATTTTTAGACTGTACCAGTTCAACATGGTTTCCATAGATACATCACAGCTTGTCCCCTAGATGTAGGAAATACAAGTTAAGGCTATTGAAGGAAAATATATCATTCCAATAAGTATGATAGCGCCCTCAAGAAGAAAATACACTGCGGTGACCTGGCACAAAGATTTCTTTCACCAGACTTATTATCTTGTAAAAACAGTGAGAGCTACCTCAAGAGAAATTATATACATAAATTTGCAGTACGCTCACACAAGAGCATCTTTTTTTAGGTTAATTTTTTTAGATAAGTTGGGCACTAGTTAGCCTGGCATGACACATGTTTTTATGACACCAAATAAGATGTATTTCTCGAAGCATGTGTAAAATAATAAGGCTATTAACCTGATTTTAACCCCTTATTTTGGTTCAGCTATATGTTCATGGGAGCTAGCGTCATTTCTAGAATTGGTTGAAGAGCTATTGATAATTAGTGACTTACCAACTTATATTATATGTATAAGAAAAAAATCTTGTTTTTTCGTTATTTCTACAATCTATGGTTTTTACTTATTTATTTGTTTGTCCTTGTGTCAAGTGAAAGATTCAAAAGCCTCCTGACGGAGTTAAACTTTGAACTAGCTTTTCAGGTTAAATACTTTTGGTTGTAATTGAATTTAATCTCTCTTTTTCAGAACACAGGAGGTCAAGTGAAGTTAGTGAGGCAGACTCTAACCGATGAAAGTTTTTACTCTTTTTTCTTTTAAAGTAATCTTCATTTTTTTTTAATTTATGTCCATGCAATGCCTAGCAAGTTATTTATCCGTGCATTGCCTAGCAGTTGACGGCTAGGTAAATGGTTACGTTGCCCCATCTCTTAGGCTATTATATTTGCTTATTCATACTTCACAGAAATACTTAGCGACATGGATAAGAGTTGGATTGATTTATAAAATAGGACGTCTAGGGAATATATAGAGGGGATTAAGCAGTTCATTGCCTTCACCAATGGTAAAATCTCAAAATAACTAAGATATGGGTGGAGAAGACTAGAAAAGTTCCTTTAAGTCCATGTTCAATGGGGCTTATCTTTAGCTCAAGATTGAATTGAATAAAAAATTGCACCAAAAAAGAGAGAGAGAAAGAACATGAAAAGAAAAGATTCTCTGTTACAGAATGAAGAATGTCATTCTGAACTCCAAGCATCATTTTATTTCTTTTCAAGATACGGCCCATAACGACACAAGGACTCTACCATAGATTTTGTTCAAGAAAGAGAAGAATAAACAAAAGACTTCTAGGGATGCATGATCAAAAAGAATGGATGGGATATATGGGGCACAGCCAACAAAAGGCTTTCCTCCCACGGCAAGCCCTTCAAGATATGGCACCAATCTTTTTTTCTTTTTTCAAGTCTAAGGGGATCTATCATTTTAGTTTTCCAAATAAAGCCCTCATTTCTCATGTGGATACGCCCACTATTTTTCAATTTTGGTAAAACAGCTAAACATGCACTCTTTGATCATGACTGAATTAATATAAGGTTACATCATCATTTTCGTTTCTTGTCCCACTATTACATGCACTTCAATGATTTTGCAAATAAGATAGGTTTCCTGCCTCCCGCTTAGCCTTCTAGGTTCATGACAATCTCTTGCCAGCAATTGCATTGGCTAGGATTTCAACACCAAGTATCCAAGGAGTTGATGTCAGGTTAATTTCTAGTCATCAAAATTACCTGTTCCTTCCATGAGTTCTTTTTGGGTTAGTATTGTGCTTTGTAGCCAATATCACTATAACATGAAGAGATGTTAATGACGATAATACTCTAAACTTTCCTCCATAATTCCAATTCAACACCAAAATCTATTCTCATCTCATAAACTAACATCAGACCATACATATAATAAGAGTAAATTAACAAGAGTTTAAAAGGCCAAGAATTACTCACTCTTCCATGCAACATCCTTAATCATCTCAGTACACTCCTTCAGTGCACCTACAGAAATTAACACCCACCAAATTACCTATTGGAATACTCTAGCCTTTATTTTCTCCATGTTTAAATTCTACTCATCTCTCTAGTTCTTTCCATTAGGCCTAAGCAAGTCACACCCTCATAGCACATAGGATACAACAACATATAAGGTCAACTTCATAAAAGCTGGTGTAGATCTGTAGACCATAATGTGCTTGTAAAAGATTGCACCATAATATTTATGACTCCGATCATCATTCATCTTCCTCACCTTCAACATATAATTGAAGAGCTATTTCCCCAAATTTTCCTCCTAAAGGATCTATTTAATAAAATCAACCAACCTCTAGTATGATCTCATGGTTGCAGCTCATTGAAGGTATAATATGCATTACATAATAAGTCCTCATAATAAGAAGCTAATCTTTCCTATTAATTACCAAAGTATACTTGTTCATTTTACCAGTGTTCTCTTAAGACACTTTGCCTAATACTAAATCTAGTCAACAAGAAAAATTATCTTCAATTTGCTTGGCCTTTCCCACCTATCTACTCAACCCACTTGTAGTTGCAGTTTAGGAGACCATCAACATCAGACTTCCATCCATTTTAATTTCTATTTACAATAAGCAGACCAACCTTCATCGTTGGTCACCTTTCCTTATATATTTATCTTTCTCTTGTTTCTGCAAATACTAAAATCACAATTATTAATGCCTTGTGCTACAAATTTCCATACTCTTTTACAGGGCCTTCACTTTTCCTTCTGTAATACTTTCAAAGCATATTTTTGAGACAAAAAATATCAAAATGTATTAAAACAGTTTATATATCTAATGTGACCAAGGGTTTAATTCCCAGTACCAGACCCTGTCTTGGTTTGCTTTTGAGACAGTACAATACTGGAATGGGATGGTATAGTGGTAACATACTAAAATAGATAATAACAAGCATGAGACCCAAAAAAAAAGAAAAAAGGCATGCCCTTGTCCATCCGCCCGGGGTATCTTGAGTGGATGCAATCAGTAAAGTTGGGATAGCCTAGGATTGTTGGGACATCCCAGTCCAACAGAACTGGTGCCCCACAACAGCAGGTGTCCTAGGCCTCGATTTCTCATCAGAACAGTATGGTACCAACAATACCATCCTGTTCCAACAGGACTTAAATCCTTTAACGTGACTTTTGGTTTGTCTTTGCATGAAGAAAACATTATTCAGTGATCTTGATGAAGATCCATCAAGATCATTACCATCCGAAAAGAGTTAGAACCTTCAAAGGAGTACATAGTCCCAGCAAAACAAGTGTATTGCCAAAAAGGGGAAAAAGGTAGAAGGCTTTTATCTTCTATGCGTAAGCATCACAATTATCCACAAGGCACTAGCAATACACGTTGCTTTGACATTCCAGTTTAAAGCCTTACCTATTTATAAGATGAAAGCCATGAGCAATATAGGTTTCTAGAGAATAACAAAATGATATGTTGTGATTCATTATGCATGAACCATCAATGATTCATTTAAACATGAAGTTTCCTGAAAACAAAATTTGCTTTAGTCAGCGGAAAAGCACAATCTGTTAGCAAGGTAACAAAGCAAACAGCATCTATCTTGAATCTTGCTGAAAAATGGTCTGTGTGGAATTGCCATCTTACATAAGAACAACAATATAGGATAAAAAGACATACCAGGTCTCATAGGTCAGCACTGATAAAGAGTTTTTTGTCTACAAACAGCAGAACTAACTCAACGGTTCACAACAAGTGCAGCAATTAGAACACTCATCAAGTAAGCCATGAAAAAGTGTAGAAATGATAAAAACTGAAATAAGATGTGATTCAAATAAACCTATGCAACTTCTCTCAATTTTGTTATTAATATGTGGTTTGGTAGCTGCTGCCAGTGTTTGATAAATGGTTTCAATGTGACATGATCAGCATATGCAAAGCTCCATCAAATAATGAATTTCCTGTTCAGGTTGACAAGTGCATCCTGTATGTTTCCTGAAGGGATTCACACTCCATTGCCTGATAGCACTATAGCAGATCAATTTAAACCAATCAATGATGAGGCCCCCAATGCAGAGATCACCCTAACAGAGAGAAATATCAGATAAAGAGATATAAGGCCAAAACCCAAAATCTTGTTCGGTCGCATGTCACTCCGTGGTAAGATAACAAGAGCCCAGATGAGTCCTAACATAAGAAAACCTATTGTATAAACCAAGGTCCTATCTTGTGGGAGCTCGTAAGAATCAGCACTGTTGACCACGCTTTAAGCAACATTGACATCCCCAAGCCAGCAAGTGTATTGAACATGGGCCCAGCATAGCATCCCGACATTGCAATCTGCACTCCATCTCCTCCATTCATAGCCAAAGCAACATTGACATCAAATCACCCATTGAATTACCCCATGCCAATACTGTCAATCCAAGAATAGATGGATTAATGCCCAATATTACACCCAAAGCCACCAAAAGTGCAACTAACTCATTAGCAACAATGTAGAACCACACTATACTCATTATGAAACCTCCTACCACCCATGGAAACAAAAACCGACTTGGTGGGCGATCAATGCTCGTGTGTAGGAAAGCAAGAACCATGAGTGCAACACTAATGACACCACCTACAACATAAGCAGCTATACTGAATTTAGAGCCCTCGTTCCATAGAAATGTCAACAAAAGGGGTGCTAAAAAAGCACTAGCAACTGCATATCCTTTCGACCACCTTTCTTCCTCAACAATTGGAATCGTTAATCTTCTCGGAATGGACAAGGGCATCTCCATCCAGAAAATTAAGTTAGAACAAGAGAAAAATGAGGTTTCCACCTCTCCTTCATCACTCCAACCCCACAAAGGCCTAGAATTCTCAAAAGAATTAGCCCTGCTGCCCTGATTTGAATAAATAGCCACATGCGAAGCCCACATCCACTGAGGTAATGAAGCATGCAGCTGAGGCACCTCATTGCTAATATCTTCTTCCAAAAGCGAGCTGTATGCAGACTCATCCTCTTCAACACCCTGAGAAAAGATGCTCCCTCTAACTGGAAGCAATGGAGTCACCATATCTAACTTCAACATCCGAGCATGCTTCCTCAATATCTCATTTGCTGCCACGGTGAACGCATAAACCCATAAATCGAAACAAACATGAATGCTCCCCAAACAGGCACCCTACCAACAATCAAGATCATGGACAAGGACACCAATATCAACAGGAAGAAGCTAATATCCCGGATGAAACATTTCCTATCAACTTGAACATTCTTCTCCGCTACACATAACGAAACGGTCCCGACAACTACGCAAGTAACAAAGACTGCACCCCCTAATACACTATTGAGACCAACCTCCCCAGCGCCGGTCCCCACGAAAGATGCTATGCTAGCAAAGACATCAGGAGCACCATTCCCGAGTGGGAGGAGCGTCACCCCAGCAACGGTTGCAGGAAGCTTCAGTAAGCTGGAGAGCTTCTCTAGATTACAACAGAAGTAATCGGCAGCCGTGTTTCCCAGCATATAAAACAGAGCTGCTAGCCATAGGCCAAGCACGGCGAAGCCCAAGCCACGAAATTTCCCGCAATCACAGTAGAAAAAAGTGACATAGTCGATGAATCCTCCGGAATGGCACTGCCGATGGTTCTTCAAGAAATCGCACTGGGTGGCAAATCCCTCATGCCGGGCTAGTCCAGTGCACGCTTCCGTAGGATTCCCAAAGGATTCGGAGTCCTCATTCATCCCATCAATTTGGACACCCCCTCGGTAGAATTGGTGAGAGGAACCTCGGCCATCCGCCGATGAGGAAAAAGATTGGATTTTGAAACACAAGGAGAGGAAAAATTGGAGTTCTGGTGGAAAAATGGATTCCTGAGAACGTCCTTTCTGTTGTAGAAGAAGAAGAGCAGCACCAGAGCACAAAGCCCATTGAAAACCGAACGAAATCTCCCGTGGCGCCCGATGGTCACCTCCATTTCTATAACTTCAGCCGACTCCTCAGCAACCCCAACTTGGAGATCTAGGGTTTGGATCCATGAGAATCCAAACGAATGGAGACGCTGGGGGTTCGAATTGGAGGATCGTGCGATGTGGGGAACTTGTAAGTATGGGGGACAGAGCGAATTCGATAGGAAATTTAGGGTTTTAGGCAGTAATACAGGAGGTTTCCGGATGGAATTAGGTTTCGGAGAAGCATACCTCAACGACGAAGAGCGAAGCTTCTCACCCGTCGAGTCGAAACGGACGAAGCGGTTGGTAACGTACGCCGCTACTCCCGCGTGTTTCGCGCGGCTGGACCTCAAAAGGTTGGGAGGGTATAAGTACCGGACCGTAAGCAGAACATCTTCCATGGGTTTTATGGTTGGGCCCGGGAAAGGGCCTCCGCCCAAGTTACTGGAAAAAGGGCCGATCTTGAAAAGCCCATAAATAATTTGGATGGGATTTGTTTTATGATTGAAATATACTTTTAGTTCTTAAACTTGAACTCAAAATTCATTTTAATACTCAAACTTTTAATTATTATAATAAATTTAATCTTTTACATTCTAAAAATATGATACTCCTCATATTTCGTTACATTGAGTTAGATAAATTAGTATAGCTGATGCATTATTCTACCGATTTTAATTGACCTTATATAACAATATCGGAAATGCGACGTTCTTAAAACATAAGAGGTTAGACTGTAATAACTGAAAATTTGAGGATCAAAATGAATTTTGAGTAGATGTTTGAGGATTAAAAGTGTATTTTAGCCTATCCTACAAATCTCTTCTTTGCCATGTTCCATTCTTAGGCCAGTTTTAGGCGCATTCAGGGCAAAAAATGATGCTGTCATCCAACTGTGTATCGCATCCAGTAGTCCTTATATAGGTTCAGACCATTAGTACAGTCCTTCAAAGTTTAAAGAGCTAGCTACTGGTCTCATTTTTTAAGTCATAGAAAGCACAGTAGTAGCAAAAGAACTGCATGTATATGTAATCTCATGCTCATAGTTACACCTATTGTAACTTCAACCACTGCCATTGCTTGTTATTGTGAACCATTTGTTGATCTTCTTTTGTGTTTACCTTGTGATCACAATGCAGGGCTCATGGTTCCACCATGCCAATTCCAACCCCAAGATAGGGTGCATGCTTTTCCTTGTTTTCAACACCTACACTGCAATGAAAATTGGTACTATTGTCAGGGCGAGTGATGAATTAAGTATGTTAATTCTGAGAAGAATATTGCTACGTGGCCTAATATATTTCTACCTTCCTTCATTCACAACACGGCTTGGTGTGAGGAGATGGTGTGATTCATGAGGCTTGGTCCAATTCAAGTGTGATTCATGAGGCTTGGTCCAATTCACCAAGGTAATGGGGACCTTTCTCCAGTTGGCAGAATCATGCTGAAATGGAAAACTGCATTGAGCTCTGCGTCCTTTTTCTTTGCATGAATGTGAAGCTTCTCTAACAAGATCTTGAATCAGACCTACCACATATTCCTTAACATGTAGGTCAGTTAAAGTTTGGTGGAGGCAATTGTAGATTATTTAATCTGAAGGAAATCAAGGGTTTGATTCTTGATAAGGTGCTTCAGAATTTTTTTTAACTTTTTTTTTTGGTATGGTGTTTTTTTGTTGATGGCAAATAGTGGCTACCTAATTGATAAGACTGAGTCTAGAGTTGTACTCTATGTTCTTAAGATAATTTATTTTGTAATGGTGCTTACGGTTAGTATGACAATTGTTTCCCAGGATACAACAGCCTTCTTTTGATGAAAGCAGCACTACAATTCATCAAAATATCGAACCAAGAATGGTTCTCTCTTTTTAATGCACTATTGCTATACTACCCTTAGAAGAGTATGCAAATACCTAAGAGAGGAAAGGACTTTCGGATTGAATGAATCAAATGCAAGTCTAGGGGTCTATTTATAGCCTTAAGGTGCCTTTCTATTTATAGCCTTAAGGTGCCTTTTGGAAGCATCCTTACGGGTTTAAATTTTATTGATTTGATTTAAAAGGAAACGATCAAGGGATGTGAGGGTTAAGGGCTTATCACCCTTGATATGCCCATTAATCATTGTGATCTTTAGATCACGCGATCTGATAAGCCTTTCTATGATCCGAAAGGTTGTTTCCACGATCAGTAAGCTATCTCCATGATCGGATAAGTCATAGCACGGCTTTGATATGCCTTTTCATTATCGGACGATTGCCTTATCACCAACGATCATCAACGGCTTGATCGGATAGGCGCATTATCACCAACGATCTAATCGGTCAATAGTTGACCAGTCAGCCGATCGATGTGTGCCGTTGGATCGACACTGCCGTGATCGCGATCGCATCTCAGTATTCGATCTTGACCCTTTATCCGATCGATCAACGATCAGACTGATTCTGATCCGATGATCAACGGTCAATTGATCTCAGCCCCTTATCTTAATCCAATCAGTCTCCACCATCGGATCTTCATGATCTAGAAAAAAATTTAAAGCCTCTCAAGCTCTTCGCGATGATGCGCACATGCAAAGTGCGCTTACAAAGTGCCCGCCCATTGCGCCCTTCGCACATGCGCGGGGTGATGCGTACCACTTATGGTGAGCCTAAGGAACTTAAGCTTCAAGGAAGAGGTTTTCATATAAGTGAACCTTTCTTTCTTAATTTTTTTGATGTAGGACTAAATGTCCTCATAATTTCTCATTCACACACAAGAAAGAGGTAATGGGCTTTCAAGGCCCATTAGGGTATTCAGGCCTATTAGCCTATTTACCCAACAATCTTTCACATGAATAAAAATTGAACTTAGATCAAAGATCATCAAAGATTAGCAAAGGCAAATCCCCACATAAAAGGATTTTAATGCAAATGAATATGCAGACACTAAAGAGAGTATAATGGGATGAAGTTATATCGGGATAGGTAGCTTATGGCTTTGAACCTTCCTTAGTGAGTTGTTATCGAGTTTACTTACTAAAAAGTAAACATAATGTCTTGAACTTTTAGCGTTTTATGTAAACTAAGACAATAACAATCACATAACTTCTTTCCAAGCATTCTTTGGTTCTCATGGTTGTGTTCATTTTGGCCCCGAACATAACCTGGTTTCATTAGTGCTTCAAAGAATTAAATCTTAAAATTCTCATAGAATTGGCTCAGTTCACACTGACATAGGTGATTCTTATTAAGAGTATCCTGCTATACCCCATATGAATGTTCATGTCATAAGAATCATTAAAAGCAATGCTTATTCTAGTACCTTTAGCAGGTAGCACCAATTATCATAGGAATGAGTAGGATTGGACATCCTTAGTGCTATGCAAGTCTTTTCATAATTTAGTTGTCCATTTTGAACCTATATCTTGGGATCTTCAGTCAGCTAGATTGGGTATCCACTATGAAGATTTTTTAGTTATAGGTTTTAAACCCATTCCTCTCGATAAACAGTTTACTTGATCTCTTGGTAACCCCTTTGTCAATGAATCCGTTAAGTTTTTCTTTGACTGAATATAGTCAATAGAAATTACACCGATTTCAAGTAACTGCTTAATGATATTATGTCTGCGATGTATGTGTCTAGACTTACCATTATACATCTTATTCTGTGCTCTGCAAATTACCGATTAACTATCACAATGTATGCATATTGCAGACACTGGCTTTGGCCAACATGGAATATCTTCTAAATGGTTTTAAAGCTATTCTACTTCTTCAACAACCTTTTCTAAAGCAATAAACTCAGATTCCATAATGGATCGAGCTATATATATTTGCTTAGAAGATTTTCATGACACAACACCTCCTCCTAAGATGAATATATATCCACTTGTGAATTTTGTATCTCTATGTTAGATATCCAATTTGCATAACTGTATCCTTCTAGTACAGCTGGATATCTTGAATAATGTAATCCATAACTTAGGGTATATCGCAGCTATTTTAATACCCTTATTAGTGCTGTCCAATGATTTGGACCTGGATTACTTGTGAATATGCTTAACTTATTAACAGCATATGGTATGTCAGGACGAGTGCAATTCATGATATACATTAAATTGCCAATTATACGTGAATATTCCAACTGAGATATGGGTTCTCCAGTATACTTAGCCAAATGTAGATTAACATCTACAGGTATTTTCATCGGACTAGTATTATACTTTTTAAACTTATTTAATATTTTTTTCAATATAATAAGATTGAGAAAATATTATTTCTTCAGATATTCTAGTGATTCGAATCTCTAGTATAACATCTACAGCACCCATATTTTTATATCAAAATGCTTGATCAATATTTTCTTTGTCTGTTTAATCATTTCAGTATTGCTGCCAATGATTAACAGGTCATCTACATATAAGCAGTTATCATATACCCTTAAGGCAGGGTTTTGGCATATATACATTTATCACATTTATTTATTTTGAATCCATTTGATAACATACATTATCAAATTTTATATGCCATTGCTTAGGTGCTTTTTTAATCCATATAAGGATTTAACAAGTCTACACACCTTTTCTTATCTAGGAAAAATAAATCTCTCAGGCTGTTCCATATATATTTCTTCATCTAATTCATCATTCAGAAAAGCAGTTTTAACATCCATTTGATGAATTTCAAGATTGTTAATGGATACAAAAGCGATTAACATTCTTATAGATGTTATTCTACTTACTAGTGAATAGGTATCAAAGAAGTCTATACCTTCTTTTGTTTGAAGCCCTTAGCCACTAATCTGGATTTATACTTGTCAATTGATCCATCAGCCTTTAGCTTTTTCTTAAAATTTACTTGCACCCTAGAGGTTTCATACCAGATGGTAAGTCTACTAACTCCCATGTATGATTGTGCATGATGGACTCAATTTCACTATTAACAGTTTCTTTCCAAAAGGGTGCTTCTGGATTAGATATTGCCTCCTTGAATGTCTGAGGTTCATCTTGTAACATATAAGTTACATAATCAGGACCAAAGGACTTTGCAACTTTTGGTCTCTTACTGCATCTGGGTTCATCTTCAGGATATTCTTCCTGATGACTACTACTAGCAGTATTATCATAAGTTCTTTTATTTAAACTTATTTCTAATTTTTCTTTGCTTGAAATTAAATATATTTTCAAAGAATGTTGCATTCCTTAATTCTATGATTGTATTTTTCTGTATATCAGTTATATCTTATTTATACACAAGAAGCAATATGTACTACTATTATGTGCATAACCGATAAATATACAATCAACAGTTTTATATCCTATTTTGACCTTTTTGAGGTTTGAAATAGCTACTTTAGCTAGACACCCCCACACTCTTAAGTAATTGTAAGAAGGCTTTTTTTCTTTCCATAACTCATATAGAGTAACATCCTTCTTCTTAAGAGGTATCTTGTTAAGAATATGATTAATTGTGAGAATTGCTTCTCCTCATAAATTCTGTAGTGTACCAGAATTTATCAACATAGCATTCATCATTTCTTTTAATGTGCAATTTTACATTCCACAATTCCATTAGATTGAGGCGAATAAGGAGCCGTAGTTTGATGAATAATGCCATGCTCTTGACAGAATTCGTCAAAAGGTGCATCATATTCTTCATCTCTATCATTCCTTATGGCCTTAATCTTTTTATCAAGTTGATTTTCAACTTCATTATTATAATATTTAAATATTTCTAAAGCCTCATCTTTAGACTTTAGTAGATACACATAGCAGTATCTTGTTGAATCATCAATAAATGTTATAAAATACTTTTTACGTTCTCGAGTTTGAACTAACTTTAAATCACATAGATCACTGTGAATTAAGTCGAGAGGTTCAGTATTTCTTTCTAGTGAAGGAAATTGTATTTTTGCTAACTTAGATTTAACACATACTTCATACTTGTAATGTGGATCAATTTCATGATTAGATAATAATTCTAATTTTATTAATTTTTGTAATGAATTAAAATTTACATGTCATAATCTATCATATCATAAACAAGAAGAGTCAACCATATAAGCAGAAGAAGAAGCTTTATTTATTTCAAGGTTTCATTACATTAACCTTGAATAATCCATTATTCAAGTAACCCCTTCCAATAAATATCCTCCCCATAGTAAGTATAAATTTATCAGACTCAAAGACCATCCTAAAGCCATGTTTGCTTAGGAGGAAGCCTGATATAAGATTCTTCCGGATGTCAGGGACATGCAGCACATCGTTAAGTAGAAGCCCCTTGCCAGATGTCATCTTCAAAACAATATGGCTAAGTCCTTCTATCATGGATGTAGCGGAGTTATCCATGACCAAATTTCTACCATTGATAGGAGTATATGATGAGAACATACTCTTATCAAAGCAGACATGTCTGGTAGCTCCAGTGTCGATATACCACTCATTTGCTTTGTCAACCATGTTTGCTTCAAACACAACAGCTGACAGCATCATCTCGGATACTTCTTGGGATAAAGTTTCGATAATATTGACCTCTTTCTTTTCTTTATCCTTGAAACGATAGTCCTTAGATTTATGTTCTTGCTTTCCATAGACAAAGCATTTTCCCTTGAACTTATATTTCTTTGGATTGCCCTTCTTCTGTTTAAAGCCTTCGCCTAGAAACTTATGTTTCTTTCTTCCTTCTATGAGGTTAGCCTTAGGCTCAGCAGGTTGTCCTCCTATCTTCTTATCTTGGCTCTTATTGTCTTTCTCGATCCTCAGGCGAACAATTAGATCTTCAAGTTCTATCTCCTTTCGCTTATGCTTTAGATAGTTTTTGAAGTCTTTTCATAATGGTGGTAGCTTTTCTATGATGGCAGCTACCTGGAATGACTCACTGAGAGACATTCTCGCTGCATGTATCTCATGCAGAATGATTTGGAGCTATTGGACTTGCTCCATAACAGTTTTATGGTTGACCATTTTGTAGTCTAAGAACTTTCCAACCACAAACTTCTTATGTCCAACATCCTCCGTCTTATACTTTTTGTCTAGGGATGCCCATAACTCTTTAGAAGTAGCAATATTATTGTACACATTGTATAGGATATTATCCAGACCACTTAGGATATAGTTCTTGCAAATAAAGTCTGAATGCTTCCATGCTTCTACCGCAGTAATGACTTGCTTGTCGGTCTCCCCTTCCTTCTGGATAGGTGGATTTTCATTCAGTACTCTGACTAGATTCAAGTTGTGAGGTAGAACAGCATCTTCTGTTGCCACCTTTTGAAGTTTGTGCCAAAAAATTTCTTCGATCTCTCGGCTTGAACGGATGTCGTCATTGTAGCCATCTGCAGCAGCACTTCCATGATAGCAGAAATTGTCTTAAGATTGTTGGTGGCAAATAGTGGCTACCTAATTGATAAAACTGAGTCTAGAGTTATACTCTATGTCCTTAAGATAATTTCGTCCTGCAACGGTGCTTACGATCTGTATGATGATTGTCTACCAAGATACAACAGTCTTCTTTTGATAAAAGCAACACTATAATTTACCAAAAATATCGAACCAAGAATGCTTCTCTCTTTTTAATGCACTATTGCTACACTACCTTAGGAGAGTATGCAAATGCCTAAGAGAGTAAAGGACTTTCAGATTGAATGAATCAAATGCAAGTCTAGGGGTCTATTTATAGCCTTAAGGTGCCTTTTGGAAGCATCCTTACGGGTTTAAATTTATTGATTTGATTTAAAAGGAAACGATCAAAGGATGTGAGGGTTAAGGGCTTATCACCCTTAATATGCCCATTAATCATCGTGTTCTTTAGATCATGTGATCCGATAAGCCTTTCCATGATCCGAAAGGTCATTTCCACAATCAAATAAGCTATCTCCACGATCGGATAAGTCATAGCACGGCTTTGATACACCTTTTCACGATCGGATGGTTGCCTTATACCAACGATCATCAACGGCTTGATCGGACGGACACCTTATCATAATGGTCTAATCGATCAACAGTTGACCAGTCAGCCGATCGATGTGTGCCGTTGGATCGACACTGCCATGATCGCGATCGCATCTTAGTGTTCGATCTTGACCCTTCATCCGATCGATCAACGATCAGTCTGTTCTTGATCCGATGATCAATGGTCAATTGATCTCAGCCCCTTATCTTAATCCGATCAGTCTTCACCATCAGATCCTCATAATCTAAAAAAAATTTAAAGCCTCTCAAGCTCCTCACAATTGCGCATTGCGCCCTTTGCACACGCGTGTGTGATGCTACGCATCACCCTCAAGCTCTCCACTTATGTGAGCCCAAGGAACTTAAGCTTCAAGGAAGAGGTTTTCATATAAGTGAACCTTCCTGTTGGCCCAGATGGCAACCCAAGAGGGGGGGGGGTGAATTAGGTACTTTAAAAATTAAGCCTTTTAAAATAATTTAAACTATTGATGAGAGGATACATAATTAATTCAAGTTAAAGCGCAATAGCAAGAGAGAGAGAGACAAATGAGCACGGCAAACACAAAGATTTTATAGTGGTTCGGTGTATCCAACACCTACGTCCACTCCCAAGCTCCACTTGGGTCCACACTATAATCTCCTCGATTACAGTCGAGTTGTTTTACAAGCTCACAACCCAAACTTGTTGTTTTCCGGGATCACAACGAACCCAGCCGGTTTTACACGGGCTCACCAGCACAAAACCCAA
This sequence comes from Calamus simplicifolius, assembly GCA_900491605.1. Taxonomy (NCBI): domain Eukaryota; kingdom Viridiplantae; phylum Streptophyta; class Magnoliopsida; order Arecales; family Arecaceae; genus Calamus; species Calamus simplicifolius. The sequence goes on along the minus strand of UESW01003853.1, from coordinate 1,948,457 downwards.
CACACAAGCTTCCTTAGCTTGTGCCGAGGTAAACTACCTCCACTAATTCAATCCACTGATTGAATTAGCAAATCACAAGATAAAATATGAGTTTAGTACAAAACAGCTCCTTTTGAGCAGATATTTCAAAATAAAAGCAAAGTTTAGAAGGGCCTGTTTAGATTCGATTTGAGTGCAGGCTTTTCTTCTTTTCTTCTTTTCCTCAACTCCTTTGAAGTGTGGAATCGGGCCTCAGCTCAGATTCTTCACGGATTGAATGTTGGAGTTGATTTGAACTTTTTCTCCCTTTCTTTGAATGTTGAAAATCTCTTGATTTGATCTTGAATGGCTCTTGGATTTTCTTCTAGACTTTCTTGGATTGATGAACTTGAGCACAGATGAAGTCTCCTTTGATTTCACTCCTTCTCTTTCACTCTATTTTTGAATCTCGGATTTTTCAAATGACGCTCTGTTTTTCCTCTTTCTGAAAGATTTTTTTTTTTCTCTCTTGATCTATATATGTATATTTGATTTGAAAACGGCCTCTCTATTTATAGACTCTGCAAAAATATAGCCGTTAGAAACAAAGAAATCTAGCCGTTATTGAAAAATATTACCGTTGGCGCTGAGTTGGCATTCAGAAAAATCACGCCCAGATTTGTTGGAGTCGGCTCCAACTTTAGGCGAGTCGGCTCGAAGACGCGATGCCAAAAATAGAAACATTCAGAAGTTAAGGGGTCGACTCAAGAAAAATAAGGTGTCGCTCCTGACAGTCGGGGGTCGACTCATGAAAAGCAAGGGGTCGACTCGAGAAGTGCTCAGAAAAACAACTCTCTGGAGTCTGAGCAGAGTCGACTCTCACAGTCATGGAGTCGGCTCGACAATATCGGGGGTCGACTCTTGAAATCACAGGGGTCGACTCGAGAAAATCAGACATCTCTGTATACTGAGTGGAGTCGACTCTGAAACTCTAGAGTCGGCTCCGGAACGTATCAAAAATCAGAGAATTTTCTGATTGACTTTGAAATTCGTTCCAGATTAATTTTAAATCAATTTTTGACTTGAATATAATAAATTTGACATTAAGAATCAATTCAAGATATGTTCCAAAAACTCATTGATTGAAATATGAAGTATAAAAATTTCTTTTTGAAAGCTTAAACATGGAGCTTGAAGCTACTTTCCAATTGATTATAGTCATACTTAACATACTCATTGATTATGAGAAATAAATTCATTGCTCATGTAAATAAATTCATTGCATCTTTTAATATACTCATGGCTTTTGGTAATCATCAAAATCAATAAAATTGGGGCAACAATTTCTCAACAATCTCCCCAACAATCTCCCCCTTTTTGATGATGACAAAAACATTGAGTATATGCATGATTAATTGAAGAATTTATTTAATTTTCATAGTTAGGCTCCCCCTGAATGAGGTAGCTCCCCCTATGAAACTCAAATAATTCATTCAATTTAAACTCATACACAGTTTAATGTCAAAATTCAGCATTTTCATCTAAATTGCTTTTTCATTCATTCTCTGTATGTGTAATGTTTAATTATTACTCCCTTCTCTCCCATTCAATTATTTATTATATGCATATACAATAACATTCGTTTAATTTCTCCCATGCATATACAGTCATGTATAAAACTCTCCCCCTTTTTTGTTATCAACAAAAAGGTAGAGAAGCATCAAACACAATCACATTCACGATTTAAGATATGCTTTTGAACTGAGATTCATTGATAAATAAGAGAAGTACATTCAAACTCAAACTTCATTGAACATTCAAAACTAACTTTTCATTACATCATTATATCAAAACATAATATAAATTTCATTACATTGCAAAAACTAAACATCCATTACATCAAAAATGTGTCCTTACAATTCTTGTTAAGTGATCTACGATGTTCTTCATTCCATCAGTTTGAAGCTTGACATAATCTTTCAGTCTTTCGTCCACAAAAGTACAAGCAGTTAAAATCTTGTCTTGAAGCTCGGCATTGCACTTTGCATAAGTCTCACCATCTCCACAAATGTCTTTAAGTTCTTCAAAAATATTCTTTAAATCACCACTTAAAGACTCAGTAGAGGAGCTAAGAGTAGATTCAATCTTGGTAATTCGATCATCTAATGAATAGAGAGTTTCTTTAAGATTCATGAATTTTGTCAAACTCAGTCTTCATTCTATCCTCTTGAGCATCAAGAAGACTCTTGAGCTGCTCTAACTGAAGATCCGAAAAACCAACTGATGAAGAAGATGGCTGATCAAACATTGGAGCAGGAGAAGGGGCCGGAACTGGAACAGAAGAACTAGGAGGCACAGGTGATGAATGTCTAACAGAAGGTCCAGGTGCCTCAACATCAGCGGCTCTATCTTCCAACTGATTTTTCCTTTCCCATCTACCATCTTTCTTCACAAATCCCATCCTATGAATAGTAGCCAAGCTATAGTAATCAGTGTGTCTCAAATTTCTCATGGCTCACTATCGGAAATGATTATCCCTTGGCTTTGAAAAATCTTAGTTAATATCATGCCATAGGGTAGACTTGATTTCCTCTTGCTCCCACAGTCAGCTATGTACCAAATTATCATATTCGGAAGATTGATAGGTCTCCCAGCCACTACAGCATCCATAACAAAAATGTCTCTCTCAGATACATAATCAAACCTCCCAGTCTTAGGGAACAGAATCCTACTGCATATGTTATGGAGAAGCCTTAATTCCAAAGATAGTTGATTTGCTTGGACTTCTTCAAAACCAACAATTTCTTTATTTAACAATCTTGATAAAGCGGGCTCCTATCATCAGGTGAAAATGTAGAAGGACCAGACACTGGAAGATCCAAAAGTCTTGAGAGTAAATCCACTGTGACATTTATCCTATTTCCTCTAATCAGCTGACCAATCCATTATCTCCTCTTGACAATTTTTATAAAACTCTTTAACCAAGGCGGGGTAGGTTGGGCAATCTAATGAACACATTTTCTCCCATCCCATTTCAATTAACTGTCTTCCTACAAGAAAACCCTCCGCCTCAAATAGCTCAAAATCACCTTTCTCCCGGTTGTAATAACTCTATCGGCTAGGCGGTCTACCTGAGAGGTGGCCGCAGCAGGAGAAGCACTCGGAGTTGAAGAGGACGAGGTGGAATCCATGCTCGGAGACGGTTCGCGAGCGGGACGCCTCACCTCTTCTTCACCGTCTTCTTCCTTTTCATCCCGGCCGCTCCAAGGCTAGAACCACGGGTTTTAGGTGCCATTGATTTAGTGGAAAGGTTAATCAAGGGTTTCTAAGGATTTGGTAGGTTGGGAAAACTTTGGAGAGAGATTTTGATTGATTTGAGAAGATGAAATGAACGAGGAGTCGACTCTGCCCTAGATAAATCGACCTGGGACCACTTCGAGTCGGCTCCCGCAAAGTGTGGAGTCGACTCCGGGTAGTCACAGAAACCTAACCCGAAGTGGAGTCGACTCGCACAGAGATGGGGTCGGCTCCAGAGTTTCAGCAGAAACATGGAGTCGACTCCGATACTGATCGAGTCGGCTCCGAGACCATTTCAGAGCAAAAACATAAAGTTTCAGAGAATCTGAAATGTGTCCGGACATTGATCATAGAAATTGATAAAAAATCATTGGATTTTAATAGATCAATATGAATTCTAGATAAGATTTCCTTAAAATCAAAGGATAGAAAGAGTTCTAGATAATTTTTCTTAGGGGTTTCAAATTCATTCTAATGGATCACAAATCCCTAACTCTCCTCTAAGATAACAGAATCTTTCTTCACTCAAGGGTTTTGTAAATATATCTGCTAATTGATCTTCAGTATTAACATAATCAAGACATATTTCTCCATTAGTTACATGTTCTCTAATAAAATGATATCTAATTTCTATGTGTTTTGTCCTAGAATGTTGAATTGGATTTTTTGTTAGATTAATTGCACTTGTATTGTCACATTTTATAGGTGTTTTGTCAAGTGTGATACCATAGTCTTCAAGTTGTCGCTTAATCCATAGGATTTGAGCACAGCAACTTCCAGCTGCAACATATTCAGCTTCAGTAGTTGATAATGCAACTGAATTTTGCTTTTTGCTAAACCATGAGATTAAGTTACTTCCTAAGAATTGGCATGCACCACTTGTGCTTTTCCTATCTAACTTACATCCAGCATAATCAGAATCAGAATATGCAATTAAGTTCAATGTTGAGTCTCTAGAATACCATAAACCTACATTTTTTGTTCCATTTAAGTATCTTAATATTCTTTTAACAGCAATTAAGTGAGATTCTTTAGGTTCTGATTGAAATCTAGCACATAGACAAACAGAGAACATTATATCAGGTCTACTAGCAGTTAAGTAGAGTAGAGATCCGATTATACCTCGATAATACTTTTGATCAACTTTCTTACCTTCCTCATCTTTGTCTAACTTGCATGAAGGACTCATTGGAGTTCCAAGGGGTTTCATTGAATCCATACCAAACTTTTTGAGTAGTTCCTTCGTGTACTTGGTTTGGTTGATGAAAATCCCTTCCTTTTCTTGTTTGATTTGGAGTCCAAGGAAGAAGTTGAGTTCTCCCATCATGCTCATTTCAAACTCACCCTGCATCAACTTAGCAAATTCTTGACATAGAAGATTGTTAGTAGCACCAAAAATAATATCATCAACATATATTTGAACTACTAATAAATCTTTACTTTTTCTTTTCAAAAATAATGTTTTATCTACATTTCCTCTTATAAAATCATTTTCAATTAAGAATTTACTTAATCTATCATACCATGCTCTAGGTGCTTGTTTCAAACCATATAATGCTTTGTGCAATTTAAAAACGTGATTTGAAAATTCATGATCTTCAAAACCTGGTGGTTGTTCTACATACACTTCTTCATTTATAAATCCATTTAAAAAAGCACTCTTTACATCCATTTGAAATAAGTTGAAATTCATGTGACATGCAAATGCAAGTAATAGTCTAATGGCTTCTAATCTAGCTACTGGTGCAAAGGTTTCATCAAAATCAATACCTTCTTCTTGATTATATCCTTTTGCAACTAATCTAGCTTTGTTTCTAATTACTATGCCATTTTCATCTAGTTTATTTCTAAATACCCATTTTGATCCTATAACAGAATGATCTTTAGGTCTTTCTACTAATGTCCATACATTATTTCTAGTAAATTGATTTAATTCTTCTTGCATAGCTAACATCCAATTATTATCTTTTTCAGCTTCTTCAATAGTTTTAGGTTCAATTTGTGATACAAATGCAAGATGATTACTAATATTTCTCATAGATGATCTAGTTCTTATTCCTTGAGATGGATCACCTATAATCAATTCCTTAGGGTGACTATAAGCGTATCTCCAATCTCTAGGAAGATCTATATCATTATGATTAGTGTTAGTATCATCATCCTTAGGTGAATCATTATCTTTAGCCTCTTGCTCATGATCTGAAGATACATCAATATTTAATTTTTCAAGATCTTTCTCAATTATGTTTGTATCTTCCTCATCATCAAACTTTTCGGAACTAGTTGCTAAAGATTCATCAAAAACTACATGAATGGATTCTTCAACAATAAAGTTTTCTTGTTAAATACTCTATATGCTTTACTAGTTGTTGAATATCCTAAGAATATTCCTTCATCAGATTTAGCATCAAATTTGCCTAAATTGTTTTTACCATTATTATGAACAAAACATTTACAACCAAATGCATGAAAATATCTAATATTAGGTTTTCTGTTTTGCCATAGTTCATAAGGTGTTTTCTTAAGTATTGGTCTTATTAGGGCTCTATTTAAAATGTAACATGCCGTGTTTATAGCTTCCGCCCAAAAGTACTTTGGTAGGTTGCTTTCACATAGCATGGTACGGGCCATGTCTTCTAAAGTCCTGTTTTTCTTTCTACAACACCATTTTGTTGTGGGGTCCTAGGTGCAGAAAAATTATGATTAATACCATTTTCAGCACAAAAATTTTCAAATAGGTGATTTTCAAATTCAGTTCCATGATCACTTCTTAGAGACACTATGGTAGTGTTTTTCTCATTTGTGACTTTCTTAAAGAATTTCAGGAATATCGAGAAAGTCTCATCTTTGTGAGCTAAAAACATACCCAAGTGTATCTAGAGTAATCATCTACAATCACAAGACCATATTTCTTTCCTCCTAGACTTGTGGTTCTAGTTGGTCCAAAAAGGTCCATGTGAAGTAGCTCTAATGGCCTAGAAGTTGAAACAACATTTTTAGATTTGAAAGAACTTCTTGTTTGTTTTCCAAATTGACATGCATCACATATTTTGTTGTTTTCAAAATCTATTTTAGGTAGCCCTTTAACTAAGTCCATTTTAATTAGTTTTGAAATTAGGTGTGTGCTTGCATGACCTAATCTACGATGCCATAACCATCCAATTTCATTCATATTAGCATTATCAGCAATTAAGCAATGATCACTCATAGATAATTTATCTAGATCAACCAAGTAAACATTGCCATGTCTATAACCAGTAAATACAATGCTATTATCAATGGAATTAGATACTGTGCAGAAAGAAGTTTCAAATGATACTTTAAAATCTTTATCGCACAATTGGCTTATACTAATTAAGTTATGCTTCAAACCATCAACATAAAGTACATTATCTATAAAAGTGGATGGAGTTATACGGATTTTACCAAGGCCCATAATCTGACCTTTACCATTATCACCGAACGTAACAACTCCTCCTTTCTTTTCTTCAAGGGTGATGAATTCTTCTTTGTCACCCGTCATATGTCTTGAGCAGCCACTATCAAGATACCACTTTCTTTTGATCTTTTGGCCACAAGACATTCCTGCAATAAAATCAAACTTTATGTTTAGGTACCCAAGCTTTCTTGGGTCCTTCATGGTTAGTAGCAACAAATATTGTTCCTTTTGGAACCCATATTTTCTTCCCTTTAAAATTTAAATTCTTATTTGGTTTTTGTAAATTACATTCAAATGATTTATGCCCTTTTAAATTGCATTTAAAACAAGTGATGTTACTTTGGCTATCACGTACAAAAATATTTTTCAAAGATTTTTGTTTTCTAAATGTATTATATCCTAATCCAGCCTTATCAAAAACTGCTTTTTGACTTTCTAAAATCATGTTTAGTTTAGTAGAACTTAAGGTGAATTTATCAACAATATCTTTGTATTTTTTAACTTCTTTCTTTAGAATTCATTTTCTACAATATGCTGTTCATTTTCAAAGATAGAGTTTGTATTTGCTTTTTCAAATCTTTTACTAATTTTCGTTTTCAGATTTTAGTATATTAATTTCATGAGTAAATCATCCTTTTCTTTAAGAAACATCTCCTTTTTCTTTTAAATCTTTAATTGCAAGCATCACTTCATTTTTCTCTTTAATTAAGTTTATGTTTTCAGTTTTCAGAGATTTATATTTTTTTTCAAAATTTTAAAATCATCTACAAGTTCATTGAAGGCTTCAAATAATTCATCAAAAGCAAAATCATCACAAGGGTTTTCAGAACTTACCCTCGTCGTCGTTCGCCATAAAACAAATGTTGGCAACCTCTTTTTGTTCTTCTTCTTCAGAAGAAGATTCATCACTGTCGCTCCAAGTTGCAACATACGCTTTCTTCTTTTTCTTGAAAGTCTTTTTCAATTGCGGACAATCATATCTATAATGCCCCGGTTTCTTACATTCATAACAGATCAAGGGGTCTTTCTCTTTGTCCTTGTCCTTATCTTTTTCTTTTCTCCTTCCATCTTATTTCCAAATTTCTTTTGTGGAAGGGTTTCTTTCTCCTCATAAATTTCTTAAATTTTCTTGCTAGAAGAGCTGTGTCTTCATCATCATCCTCATCATCGCTGCTGCTATCTTCAACTTCTGCAGCCTTGAGGGCAATTGTCTTCTTCCTTTTGCTATCCTCACATGTTGCTTCATTGTCAATTCATGGGTCATAAGGGATCCAAGAAGCTCTTCCAAAGGTAAAGTGTTTAGATCTTTGGCTTCTTGAATGGCTGTCATTTTGGCTTCCCATGATCTTGGTAGTGACCTAAGAATTTTGCGAACCAAATCAGCATTAGTATAGGTTTTTCCAAGACTCTTCAAACCATTAACAATATCAGTAAATCTAGTATACATGCATGTTATGGTTTCAGATTGTTCCATGCTAAACAATTCATATTTATGCACAAGTATATTAATCTTAGATTCTTTAACTTGGTTGGTTCCCTCATGGGTAACCTCTAATCTATCCCATATCTCTTTAGCGGAATTACATGTAGAGATACGATTAAATTCATTAGCATCAAGAGAACAATATAAAATATTCATGGCTTTTGCATTAAGCTGAGCCATCTTTTATCATTTTTATTTCAATCCCTTTCGGGCTTAGGAACTATAGAACCATCAACTAAGTGTGTGGGTGTACTAGGTCCATTAATTATGACACTCCACAATTCATAATCTGAAGCTTGAATGAATATCTCATTCTTGCTTTCCAATATGAATAGTTGGAACCATTAAATAAGGGTGGTCTATTTGTAGAATGGCCCTCAGCAAAACTCGAGCTGGCTTGTGTTGCCATTTGGATCTTTCGCTCTTGATCGTGTGATCAATCAAAAACAAATGAGCACAAGCTCTGATACCAATTGTTGGCCCAGATGGCAACCCAAGAGGAGGGATGAATTGGGTACTTTAAAAATTAAGCCTTTTAAAATAATTTAAACTATTGATGAGAGGATACACAATTAATTCAAGTTGAAGCGCAATAGCAAGAGAGAGAGAGACAAATGAGCACGACAAACACAAAATTTTATAGTGGTTCGGTGTATCCAACACCTACGTCCACTCCCAAGCTCTACTTGGGTCCACACTATAATCTCTCGATTACAGTCGAGTTATTTTACAAGCTCACAACCCAAACTTATTTTTCCGGGATCATAACGAACCCAGCCGATTTTACACAGGCTCACCAGCACAAAACCCAACACACAAGCTTTCCTTAGCTAGTGCCGAGGTAAACTACCTCCACTAATTCAATCCACTGATTGAATTAACAAATCACAAGATAAAGTATGAGTTTAGTACAAAACAGCTCCTTTTGAGCAGATATTTCAAAATAAAAGTAAAGTTTAGAAGGGCCTGTTTAGATTCGATTTGAGTGCAGGCTTTTCTTCTTTTCTTCTTTTCCTCAACTCCTTTGAAGTGTGGAATCGGGCCTCAGCTCAGATTCTTCACGGATTGAATGTTGGAGTTGATTTGAACTTTTTCTTCCTTTCTTTGAATGTTGAAAATCTCTTGATTTGATCTTGAATGCCTCTTGGATTTTCTTCTAGACTTTCTTGGATTGATGAACTTGAGCACAGATGAAGTCTCCTTTGATTTCACTCCTTCTCTTTCACTCTATTTTTGAATCTCGGATTTTTCAAATGACGCTCTGTTTTCCTCTTTCTAAGAGATTTCTCCCCCTTTTTCTTTCTCTCTTGATCTATATATATGTATATATTTGATTTGAAAACGGTCTCACTATTTATAGACTCTGCAAAAATATAGCCGTTAGAAACAAAGAAATATAGCCGTTATTGAAAAATATTACCGTTGGCGCTGAGTTGGCATTCAGAAAAAATCACGCCCAGATTTGTTGGAGTCGACTCCAACTTTAGGCGAGTCGGCTCGAAGACGCGATGCCAAAAATAGAAACATTCAGAAAGTTAAGGGGTCGACTCAAGAAAAAATAAGGTGTCGGCTCCTGACAGTCGGGGGTCGACTCATGAAAAGCAAGGGGTCGACTCGAGAAGTGCTCAGAAAAACAACTCTCTGAAGTCTGAGCAGAGTCGACTCTAACAGTCATGGAGTCGGCTCGACAATATCGGGGGTCGACTCTTGAAATCACAGGGGTCGACTCGAGAAAATTAGACATCTCTGTATACTGAGTGGAGTCGACTCTGAAACTCTAGAGTCGCTCTGAAACGTATCAAAAATCAGAGAATTTTCTGATTGACTTTGAAAATTCGTTCCAGATTAATTTTAAATCAGTTTTTGACTTGAATATAATAAATTTGATATTAAGAATCAATTCAAGATATGTTCCAAAAACTCATTGATTGAAATATGAAGTATAAAAATTTCTTTTTGAAAGCTTAAACATGGAGCTTGAAGCTACTTTTCAATTGATTATAGTCATACTTAACATACTCATTGATTATGAGAAATAAATTCATCGCTCATGTAAATAAATTCATTGCATCTTTTAATATACTCATGGCTTTTGGTAATCATCAAAATCAATAAAATTGGGGCAATAATTTCTCAACAATCTCCCCAACACTTCATTTTTTGATTTTTCCGATATGGGACTAAATGTCATCATAATTTCTCATTCACATACAAGGAGGATGTAATGGGCTTTCAGGGCCCATTAGGGTATTCAGGCCTATTAGCCCATTTACCCAACATTTTTTGTGATGGTAACAAACATCATATGAAGTCCATCACAGCATAGCTAATTTAGGTTTCATCTAAGATTCCATCAACCTTGTGTCCAAATAATTACAAGGCCTTTGCTTCAAGACTCAATTATACACTTCCTTTCATCCACTGAAACTATAGGGGTCAAAAATGAAATGCTAGAATTTAGTTGTATTTCAAATGGACTAACTTTTAAAGATTCTTGTTGTCATTCTCTGGTTACTGATTAATTCACATATTAGTTTTGAAAACTCTATAATCTACCCATCAAAATTTACTGATGTTGTTGAGGCCAGTGTTTTTTATTTTCTTGCATATACTCTGCAATAGAATGGATGCCTCAATTTTTAAGTTCATATGGTTCTTACTGTTTTTGTTTCAGCCTAAACATTTGATATATGCTTAAATTTTCTTTACGTATTTACTTTCCCCAGTTTCCTTTTTCTTTTTTAAGGTTAAACTAGTGATTTGTGACACTGGCTGTACTTTACCTAGAGTTTATTTATGTAAATATTTGAGGAATAACCTAAGAAGATTGTACTAGACAGAACAAATATATATATCATGAAATCCTTTGATTTTTTATGTTGTTTATCAAAACTTTAGAGCTTTTGCGGACCAAGATTTAATGTTAAAAAAAATAAAAATAAATCAAGGAAGGCAAGAGGGCTTGTGCAAATGTTGTCTTAACTCATGGGAAAATAAAAACAAGGCGGCAGTTTTTGAACAAAAAATTCTTGATACACATAATAATGTAATCAAATTTTGCAAACTTGGCAACCATGAGTATTTTTTATTACTTTAAAATAATGTATTATATCGTCTTTGAAACGAGGCATCTATTAGCTCAGTGGTTTGCTTATTTTGGTTTCAAGTACATAACCTGTTGTTGCCAAATGACTCTTCTCAAACGTTTGCGAGCATCCGATCGTCTTCTCCAGTGAACCTAAAATTCTTCAGTGAGTTCCTCGCTTCTGGAAGCCTGCAAAAGGTTCCGGGGACCAAAAATTCCAGCAAAGACCCTTCGATGCTCAAGTTAGTGCTCTGGACAACCGCCATGAGCTTGAGAAAGCTCAAAAGAGAAAGAAGAAGAGAGCTTAGAAGCAAGAATGAGCATTTGAGAGTATAACGAGTTGTTCTCCGTTCTCTTATCAGGGGTCCCTCTTACCCAATTTATAGATGCATGGAGTCTGTCCGATTTGAGTAGTTGATGCCTTATACTGATGACTTTTGTAGATGAAGTGACAGAGCTGATGTCTGTGAGACTTGAGGTGCTGCCACTTGTCAAAGCATTTAAGGTGATAGCAGCAATGGCAGGGCTTACTTCCTTCTTTGGCATGTCAGAGCCATGAGCCATGTCCTGTCAGAGTGGATGATCGCATAGTTCGGTGGGTTAAGTTTCGTCAGAGGTGGGTGGCAACTTAATTATCTCGTATCGCCCCTTACGCCACCTTTTCTCAATGCCAACATGGCAACCATAAATGCCTTAGTGCAGAGGAGAGAAAAGGCAATAAATGCCTTAGAGCAAGTATATAGTGGGATATATGTTGCTGTGATAAGACCATAAATGCCTTGGTGCGAGAGATATAATGTGGCATGGGAACCGAGTAGAAAAGACCGCAACCAACTTAAAAGTCGGAGCTTCGAGGAACTGGGCCGACTTGGAAGGCCGTAGACTGTTGAGGAACTGGGCCGACTTTGGAGACCGACTTGGGAGGCCAACTTGGGAGGCCACCTTGGGAGGCCATTGAGGAACTGAGCCGACTTGAGAGATCGACTTGGGAGGCCATTGAGGAATTGGACCAATTTAGGAGGCCGACTTGGAAGGCCGCTGAGGAATTGCGCCGGCTAGAACATGTTGTCATCATTGCCCATGGGATTAAGTAGCCTCATCATAATCTATTATTTATGTTACATGAAGTAAAAAAGTTCTTTTGAATAAAACCTAAGTATAGTGCTTTATATTGGAGCCTATGGTTTTCTGTCTCTCTCTCTTACCTTTTTATCATCACCTTAGTCGTCACATAAGATTCAAACGATAATAGTTAGAAAAAAAAATAAGAGAAATAAGAATAATTATCGAACCAAATATAAATTATTACACTTAGTTTCGTTCAAGCTTTTTGTGTTGAGCAAAGAGGACCACCTCCACAATCACACCCTAACAGCTGTTATACAAAAGGTTTTTTTTGTTGTTGATCAATAAAACATTGACCGTTGACAAGGTGTGCATTCAAAATTGACAAAGATGTGCTATATAAATATTTAGAAATATGTTAAGAGAGACTTGCACGAAAACATGGCAGAATATTTTATACCTAAGTAGTTTTGCAAACTTTAAGACCCTTCGGGGTCCCAAGGAACGACTTAGAGAATGGTTCATCTTTTAGAAACTCAATCATTCACCAATGACTTGATAGCTTGATCATGAAGGGAGGATGTGGGTTTTTGTTTTTTTATTTTTTTTTATATAAGCGAATAATCACAACGGTTCTAGCGTAAGATATGTTAGAAAATAGAATCTGCTTAAGTATAAAAAAACGATGATCTCTCTATTTTTAGCTTCAAAATTTAAAGTGATAGGTCATGAAAGCAGCAACCCAGTCAGCCACTAAGTTAGTTTTTCGGTAGACATGTCTAATATGAACTTGAAATGCCTTCTGAAGGGTCGATCATATGTCTTGAATCAAAGGATTAGTTGACAAGTGGTCACAGAAGTTCCATCCGAGCCATTGAATAATAGTAAGAGAGTCGCCTTCGATGAGAAGATAGTGGGCATCAAGAATATGAATGGCACAAAAAATACCAGCTCAAGCCGTATTAAGCTCAACCAGAAAAATAGAGGAGTCAAAAAGATTGAAACCCCTTATCGCCAACATGGCTCCATCAAATTTATGAATAATAAAGATCGAGCCTGTATGTCTATTCCGAACACTTTTATCGAAGTTAATTTTTATAAACTTTGAAGATATAGATTCTTAAGAGATAAAAATCGGCAGCTGAAAAGCTTTAGAGGTTAGAATTATTTAAATTAAAAATAAAATGATAGAATATGTACTCAACGAGACAGCTTTAAGGATACGATACTTTAATAAACGTAGTTGATTTTAGAAGATTTGCACTCCATCTTCGGAATGAAATACATCCACATGATCATGTGAGAATTATTTTATTGAGATATTTGAAGATTCCATACATGATAGTTGCTGCCGATGACTTTGTCTTGGACAATCCGCCAATGCATGTCACGTGAAAGGTCTTCGTATCTGCATCAATTGGGCCCATGCTGATGTGGATCCATGAATGGGACATTGCCAAGAAATTTCTCGGTGCAAATTGCAGCCACTCAGCTTACTCCATGTATTATAAATGAACACCATGTTACGTGCTTTGTGACAGCTTTTGATTAGCGGAGGACGGAGCATTGATTGTTGTCATCAAGGTACCCTCTTGGCAAGTGTTAGATCGTTTTTTTTTTTTTTT
>UESW01003853.1:1901220-1929024 GCA_900491605.1 Calamus simplicifolius | reverse complement strand
GTAGTGTCAGCATTCTCATGTGCGCCATGTTTGTCTTAACCACATCAAGATGAGGTTGACATTGGTCACCATGCGGCCAATGTGTGCACTTGGTTGCCATGGCCTCATCCCAAACCTTCATTATGTTTTGCTTTGGACAAAACAGAAGCTGTCGATCTCCACAAGTGCTAACAACCCAGAATGTTAAGGAAGATCCTATTTAGTAGAAAGCTCATGCACCATCATCCCATCTCAAGACATAGTTGCCAGGATTGCCATAGATGAGCCAACTCTGCATCATGAAAGCATTTTGTCTTGGTAAGTGTCTCCCAAAACCAGTGAGGACAAAAACCCGAGTCACCTCGCCCATGATCACTGAGGTGTTCCAACACCACCACCTGTTTGCTTGGAACCTGGTGGAGGTGAGAATCACACTTGCCTGAATCGCAGGCTTATTTCGAAGCTGCGGTTGCAACATCCTCCCTGCCATTCACTCTCTCCGCTCTCAACTGCTCTCACATCATCTCCTCTTATCATTCTTTAGGTCTTTCTACTATATCCATACGTTATTTCTAGTAAATTGATTTAATTCTTCTTGCATAGCTAACATCCAATTATTATCTTTTTCAGCTTCTTCAATAGTTTTAGGTTCAATTTGTGATACAAATGCAAGATGATTACTAATATTTCTCATAGATGATCTAGTTCTTATTCCTTGAGATGGATCACCTATAATCAATTCCTTAGGGTGACTATAAGCGTATCTCCAATCTCTAGGAAGATCCATATCATTATGATTAGTGTTAGTATCATCATCCTTAGGTGAATCATTATCTTTAGCTTCTTGCTCATGATCTGAAGATACATCAATATTTAATTTTTTAAGATCTTTCTCAATTATGTTTGTATCTTCCTCATCATCAAACTTTTCGGAACGAGTTGCTAAAGATTCATCAAAAACTACATGAATGGATTCTTCAACAACTAAGGTTTTCTTGTTAAATACTCTATATGCTTTACTAGTTGTTGAATATCCTAAGAATATTCCTTCATCAGATTTAGCATCAAATTTGCCTAAATTATTTTTACCATTATTATGAACAAAGCATTTACAACCAAATGCATGAAAATATCTAATATTAGGTTTTCTGTTTTGCCATAGTTCATAAGGTGTTTTCTTAAGTATTGGTCTTATTAGGGCTCTATTTAAAATGTAAAATGCCGTGTTTATAGCTTCCGCCCAAAAATACTTTGGTAGGTTGCTTTCACATAGCATGGTACGGGCCATGTCTTCTAAAGTCCTATTTTTCTTTTCTACAACACCATTTTGTTGTGGGGTCCTAAGTGCAGAAAAATTATGATTAATACCATTTCAGCACAAAAATTTTTAAATAGGTGATTTTCAAATTTAGTTCATAATCACTTCTTAGAGACACTATGGTAGTGTTTTTCTCATTTGGACTTTCTTAAAGAATTTCAGGAATATCGAGAAAGCCTCATCTTTGTGAGCTAAAAACAATACCCAAGTGTATTTAGAGTAATCATCTACAATCACAAGACCATATTTCTTTCCTCCTAGACTTGTGGTTCTAGTTGGTCCAAAAAGGTCCATATGAAGTAGCTCTAATGGCCTAGAAGTTGAAATAACATTTTTAGATTTGAAAGAACTTCTTGTTTGTTTTTCAAATTGACATGCGTCACATATTTTGTTGTTTTCAAAATCTATTTTAGGTAGCCCTTTAACTAAGTCCATTTTAATTAGTTTTGAAATTAGGTGTGTGCTTGCATGACCTAATCTACGATGCCATAACCATCCAATTTCATTCATATTAGCATTATCAGCAATTAAGCAATGATCACTCATAGATAATTTATCTAGATCAACTAAGTAAACATTGCCATGTCTATAACCAGTAAATACAATGCTATTATCAATGGAATTAGATACGTGCAAAAGAAGTTTCAAATGATACTTTAAAATCTTTATCACACAATTGGCTTATACTAATTAAGTTATGCTTCAAACCATCAACATAAAGTACATTATCTATGAAAGTGGATGGAGTTATACGGATTTTACCAAGGCCCATAATCTGACCTTTACCATTATCACCGAACGTAACAACTCCTCCTTTCTTTTCTTCAAGGGTGATGAATTCTTCTTTGTCACCCGTCATATGCCTTGAGCAGCCACTATCAAGATACCACTTTCTCTTTGATCTCTTGGCCACAAGACATTCCTGCAATGAAATCAAACTTTATGTTTAGGTACCCAAGCTTTCTTGGGTCCTTCATGGTTAGTAGCAACAAATATTGTTCCTTTCGGAACCCATATTTTCTTTCCTTTAAAATTTAAATTTTATTTGGTTTTTATAAATTACATTCAAATGATTTATGCCCTTTTAAATTGCATTTAAAACAAGTGATGTTACTATGACTATCACGTACAAAATATTTTTCAAAGATTTTTGTTTTCTAAATGTATTATATCCTAATCCAGCCTTATCAAAAACTGCTTTTTGACTATCTAAAATCATATTTAGTTTAGTGGAACTTAAAGTGAATTTATCAACAATATCTTTGTATTTTTTAACTTCTTTCTTTAAAGATTCATTTTCTACAATGTGCTGTTCATTTTTCAAAGATAGAGTTTGCATTTGCTTTTTCAAATCTTTTGTTAGATTTTCATTTTCAGATTTTAGTGTATTATTTCATGAGTAAAATCATTCTTTTCTTTAAGAAATATTTCCTTTTATCTTTTGAATTTTTAATTGCAAGCAACTTCATTTTTCTCTTTAATTAAGTTTATGTTTTCAGTTTTCAGAGATTTATATTTCTTTTTCAAAATCTTAAAATCATCTACAAGTTCATTGAAGGCTTCAAATAATTCATCGAAAGCAAAATCATCACAGGGGTTTTCAGTACTTACCTCGTCGTCGTCATTCGCCATAAAACAAATATTGGCAACCTCTTTTTGTTCTTCTTCTTCGGAAGAAGATTCATCACTGTCGCTCCAAGTTGCAACATATGCTTTCTTCTTTTTCTTGAAAGTCTTTTTCAGTTGAGGACAGTCATATCTATAATGCCCCGGTTTCTTACATTCATAACAGATCAAGGGGTCTTTCTCTTTGTCCTTGTCCTTATCTTTTTCCTTTTTCTCCTTCATCTTATTTCCAAATTTCTTTTTGTGGAAGGGTTTCTTTCTCCTCATAAATTTCTTAAACTTTCTTGCTAGAAGAGCTGTGTCTTCATCATCATCCTCATCATCGCTGCTGCTATCTTCAACTTTTGCAGCCTTGAGGGCAATTGTCTTCTTCTTTTTGTTTCCTCCTCCACATGTTGCTTCATTGTCAATTCATGGGTCATAAGAGATCCAAGAAGCTCTTCCAAAGGTAGAGTATTTAGGTCTTTGGCTTCTTGAATGCTGTCATTTTGGCTTCCCATGATCTTGGTAATGACCTAAGAATTTTGCGAACCAATTCAGCATTAGTATAGGTTTTTCCAAGACTCTTCAAACCATTAACAATATCAGTAAATCTAGTATACATGCATGTTATGGTTTCAGATTGTTCCATGCTAAACAATTCATATTTATGCACAAGTATATTAATCTTAGATTCTTTAACTTGGTTGGTTCCCTCATGGGTAACCTCTAATCTATCCCATATCTCTTTAGCGGAATTACAGTAGAGATACGATTAAATTCATTAGCATCAAGAGAACAATATAACATTCATGGCTTTTAGCATTAAGCTGAGCCATCTTCCTATCATTTTCATTCCAATCCCTTTCGGGCTTAGGAACTATAGAACCATCAACTAAGTGTGTGGGTGTACTAGGTCCATTAATTATGACTCCATAATTCATAATCAGAAGCTTGAATGAATATCCTCATTCTTGCTTTCCAATATGAATAGTTGGAACCATTAAATAAGGTGGTCTATTTGTGGAATGACCTCAGCAAAACTTGAGCTAGCTTGTGTTGCCATTTGGATCTTTCGCTCTTGATCGTGTGATCAATCAAAAACAAATGAGCACAAGCTCTGATACCAATTGTTGGCCCAGATGGCAACCCAAGAGGGGGGGGTGAATTGGGTTCTTAAAAATTTAAGCCTTTTAAAGTAATTTAAACTATTGATGAGAGGATAAACAATTAATTCAAGTTAAAGCAGATAGAAGAGAGAGAGAAAATAAGCACGGCAAACACAAGATAATTTTATAGTGGTTCGGTGCAATCCAACACCTACGTCCACTCCCAAGATTCACTTGGGTCCACACTATAATCTCTCGATTACAGCCGAGTTGTTTTACAAGCTCACAACTCAAACTTGTTGTTTTCCCGGGATCACAACGAACCCAGCCGGTTTTACACGGGCTTACCAGCACAAAACCCAACACACAAGCAACCTTAGCTTGTAACGAGGTACTACCTCCACTAATTCAATCCACTGATTGAATCAGCAAACACAAGATAAAAGAGTTTAATACAAAACAGCTCCTTTGAGCAGATATTTCAAAAAAAAAAGGTTAGAAAAGCCTGATTTAGATTTGATTTGAGTGCAGGCTTTTCTTCTTTTCCTCAACTCCTTTGAAGTGTGAATCAGGCCTCAGCAAGATTCTTGACGTTGAATTTGGAGTTGAGATGAAGCTTTTTCTTCCTTTCTTTGAATGTTGAAAATCTCTTGATTTGATCTTGAAATGCTCTTGGATTTTCTTCTGACTTTTGTGGATTGATGAACTGAGCACAGAAAGTCTCCTTTGATTTCACTCCTTTTTTCACTCTATTTTGAATCTCGGATTTTTCAAATGAGCTCTGTTTTTCCTCTTTTTCTGAAAGATTTTCTTTTTCTCTCTTGATTTGTTGTTTTGATTTGAAAAGGCCTCTCTATTTATAGATCTGCAAAAATATATCCGTTAGAACAAAGAAAAATAGCCGTTATTGAAAAATCTTACCGTTGGAGCTGAGTTGGCATCAGAAAAATCGCCCAGATTTGTTGGAGTCGACTCCAGCTTTAGGCGAGTCGGCTCGAAGTCGATACCAAAAATAGAAACATTCAGAAAGTTAAGGGGTCGACTCGCGAAAATAAGTGTCGACTCCTGACAGTCGGGGGTCGACTCATGAAAAGGGGGTCGACTCGAGAAGTGCTCAGAAAAATAACTCTGGTGTCTGAGCGGAGTCGACTCGCACAGTCATGGAGTCGGCTCGACAAAATCGGGGGTCGACTCGAGAAATCACAGGGTCGACTCGAGACAAACAGACATCTCTGTATACTGAGTGGAGTCGACTCTGAAACTCTAGAGTCGGCTCCGGAACGTATCAAAAATCAGAAATTTTCTGATTGACTTTGAAATTCGTTCCAGATTAATTTTAAATCAATTTTTGACTTGAATACAATAAAATGACATTAGAATCAATTCAAGACATGTTCCAAAAACTCATTGATTGAAATGAAGTATAAAAATTTCTTTTTGAAAGCTTAAACATGGAGCTTGAAGTTACTTTCAAATTGATTAAAGTCATACTTAACATACTCATTGATTATTCTAAATAAATTCATTGCTCATGTAAATAAAATTCATTTTTAATATACTCATGGCTTTTGGTAATCATCAAAATCAATAAGATTGGGGCAACAATTTTCAAAATCTCCCCAACAATCCCCCTTTTTGATGATGACAAAAACATTGAGTATATGCATGATTAATTAAAGAATTTATTTTATTTTCATAGTTAGGCTCCCCCTCAATGAGGTAGCTCCCCCTATGAAACTCAAATAAATATTCATTCATTCAATTTAAGTAAAAAATTTTTTCATCTAAATTTTTTTCATTCATTCCTCATGATGCTTTAAATGCATATACATAAAACTCTCCCCCTTTTTTGTTATCAACAAAAAGGTAGAGAAGCATCAAACATAATCACATTCTTTAACAAGAATTGAGATTCATTGATAAATTACATTCAAAGACTACATTGAACATCAAAACTGTCATTACATCTATCAAAATGTAAAACATAATATAAATTTCATTACATTGCAAAGACTAAACAATTACATCAAAAATGTGTCCTTACAATCCTTAAGTGATCTATAATATTCTTCATTCCATCAGTTTGAATCTTAACATAATCTTTCAGTCTTTCATCACAAAAGTACAAGCAGTTAAAATTTGTCTTGAAGCTCGGCATTGCACTTTGCATAGTCTCACCATCTCCACAAATGTCTTTAAGTTCTTCAAAAATATTCTTTAATCACCACTTAAAGACTCAGTAGAGAGCTAAGAGTAGATTCAATCTTGGTGATCCGATCATCTAATGAATAAGAGTTTCTTTAAGATTCATAAATTTATTGTCAAACTCAGTCTTCAATTTATCTTGATCATCAAGAAGACTCTTGAGCTGCATTAACTGAAGATCTGAAAAAACTGATGAAGAAGATGACTGATCAACATGGAGCAGGAGAAGGGCGGAACAGGAACAGAAGAGCTAGGAGGTCAGGTGATGAATGTCTAACTGAGGTCCAGGTGCCTCAATCAGCTCTATCTTCAACCTTTTCCTTTCCCATCTCCATTCTTTCTTCACAAATCCCATTCTATGAATAGTGGCCAACTATAGTAATCAGTGTGTCTAAATTTCTCATTGGCTCACTATCGGAAATTTATCCCTTGGCTTTGAAAATCTTAGTTAAATCATGCCATAGGGTAGACTGATTTCCTCTTGCTCCCACAATCAGCAATGTACCAATATCATGCTGGGAAGATTGATAGGCTTCCAGTCACTACAGCATCCATAACAAAATATCTCTCTCAGAAACATAGTCAAATCTCCCAGTCTTAGGGAATAGAATCCTACTGCAGATGTTATGGAGAATCTTAATTCCAAGGAAGTTGATTTGCAATACTTCTTCAAAACCAACAATTTCTTTATTTAATCTTGATAAGCTGGGCTCTATCATCAGGTGAAAAAGTGGAAGGTCCAGACAGGGTAAGTTCCAAATCTTAGAGTAAATCCACTGTCACATTTATCCTATTTCCTCTAATTGCTGACAATCCATTGTCTCCTCTTGAAATTTTTATAAAATTCTTTAACTGGGGTAGGTGGGACAATCTAAAGAACATATTTTCTCCCATCCCATTTCAATTAACTGTCTCCTACAAGAAAACCTCTCCTCAAATAATTCAAAATCAACCTTTCTCCGGTTGTAATGACTCTATCGGCTAGAGATCTACCTGAGAGTGGCCAGTAGGAGAAGCACTCGGAGTTGAAGAGGATGAGGTGGAATCCATGCTCGGAGAGGTTCGCGACGGGACGCCTCACGTCTTCTTCACCG
Organism: Calamus simplicifolius; assembly: GCA_900491605.1. Lineage (NCBI taxonomy): Eukaryota > Viridiplantae > Streptophyta > Magnoliopsida > Arecales > Arecaceae > Calamus > Calamus simplicifolius. The sequence goes on along the minus strand of UESW01003853.1, from coordinate 1,921,714 downwards.
CCTTCTTCCTTTTCATCCCGGCCGCTCCAAGGCTAGAACCACGGGTTTTAGGTGCCATTGATCTAGTGGAAAGGTTAATCAAGGATTTTAAGGATTTGGAGGTTGGAAAAATTTTGGAGAGTTTGAAGATTTGAATGATAGAATGACGAGGAGTCGACTCTGCCCTAGATAAATCGACCTGGGACCACTTCGAGTCGGCTCCCGCAAAGTGTGGAGTCGACTCCGGGTAGTCACAGAAAATCCCGAAGTGGAGTCGACTCGCACAGAGAGGGGTCGACTCCAGAGTTTCAGCAGAAACTGGAGTCGACTCCGATACTCCGAGTCGGCTCCGAGACCATTTCAGAGCAAAAACATAAAGTTTCAGAGAATCTGAAATGTGTCCGGATTTGATCATAAAAATTGAAAAATCATTGGATTTTTAGATCAATTAGATATGAATTCTAGATAAGATTTCCTTAAAGATTGAAAGAGTTCTAGATAATTTTCCTTAGGGGTTTCAAATTCATTCTAAGGATCACAAATCCTAACTCTCCTCTAAGATAACAAATCTTTCTTCACTTAAAGGGTTTTGTAAATATGTCAGCTAATTGTTCTTCAGTATTACATAATCAAGACAATTTTCATTAGCTACATGTTCTCTTATAAAATGATATCTAATTTCTATGTGTTTTGTTCTTGAATGTTGAATTGGATTTTTAGTTAGATTGATTGCACTAGTGTTATCACATCTTATGGGTGTTTTATCAAGTGTGATACCATAGTCTTCAAGTTGTCGCTTAATCCATAGGATTTGCGCACAGCAACTTCCAGCTGCTACATATTCAGCTTCAGTAGTTGATAATGCAACTGAATTTTGCTTTTTGCTAAACCATGTGATTAAGTTACTTCCTAAGAATTGGCATGCACCACTTGTGCTTTTTCTATCTAATTTACATCCAGCATAATCAGAATCTGAATATGCAATTAGGTTTAATGTTGAGTCTCTAGAATACCATAAACCTACATTTTTTGTTCCATTTAAGTATCTTAAGTATTCTTTTAACAGCTATTAAATGTGATTCTTTAGGTTCAGATTGAAATCTAGCACATAAACATAAAAACATATATCTGGTCTACTTGCTGTTAAATAAAGAAGGGATCCGATTATACCTCGATAATACTTTTGATCAACCTTTCTTACCTTCTTCATCTTTGTCCAGCTTGCATGAAGGACTCATTGGAGTTCCGAGGGGTTTCATTGATTCCATACCAAACTTTTTGAGTAGTTCTCTTGTGTACTTGGTTTGGTTGATAAAGATTCCCTCCTTTGCTTGTTTGATTTGGAGTCCAAGGAAGAAGTTGAGTTCTCCCATCATGCTCATCTCGAATTCTCCCTGCATCAACTTTGCAAATTCTTGACAAGAAGATCGTTAGTAGCACCAAAAATAATGTCATCTACGTATATTTGTACTACAAGTAAATCTTTACTTTTTCTTTTCAAAAATAATGTTTTATCAACATTTCCTCTTGTAAAATCATTTTCTATTAAGAATTTACTTAACCTATCATACCAAGCTCTAGGTGCTTGTTTCAAACCATATAAAGCTTTGTGCAATTTAAAAACGTGATTTGAAAATTCGTGATCTTCAAAACCTGGTGGTTGTTCTACATAAACTTCTTCATTTATAAATCCATTTAAAAATGCGCTTTTTACATCCATTTGAAATAAGTTAAATTCATATGACATGCAAATGCAAGTAATAGTCTAATGGCTTCTAATCTAGCTACAGGTGCAAAGGTTTCATCAAAATCAATACCTTCTTCTTGATTATATCCTTTTGCAACAATCTAGCTTTGTTTCTAATTACTATGCCATTTTCATCTAGTTTATTTCTAAAACCCATTTTGATCCTATACTGAATGATTTTTAGGTCTTTCAACTAAGTCCAAACATTATTTCTAGTAAATTGATTTAGTTCTTCTTGCATTGCTAACATCCAATTATTATCTTTTTCAGCTTCTTCAATAGTTTTAGGTTCAATTTGTGATACAAATGCAAGATGATTACTAATATTTCTCATATATGATCTAGTTCTTATTCCTTGAGATGGATCACCTATAATCAATTCCTTAGGATGACTATAAGCATATCTCCAGTCTCTTGGAAGATCTATATCATTATGATTATATTACATCATCATCCTTATGTGAATCATCATCTTTAGCTCTTGCTCATGATCAGAAGATACTTCAATATTAAGTTTTTCAAGATCTTTTTCAATTATGTTTGTATCTTCCTCATCATCAATCTTTTCAGATAGTTGCTAAAGATTCATCAAAAACTACATGAATGGATTCTTCAACTACTAAGGTTTTCTTGTTAAAGATTCTATATGCTTTACTAGTTGTTGAATACCTAAGAAATTCCTTCATCAGATTTAGCATCAAATTTCCTAAGTTGTTTTTACCATTATTATGAATGAAACATTTACATCCAAATGCATGAAAGTATTTTATATTTGGTTTTCTTTCATTCCATAATTCATAAGGTGTTTTCTTTAATATTGGTCTTATTAAAGCTCTATTTAAGATGTAACATGCTGTGTTAATTGCTTCCGCCAAAAATACTTTGGTAAGTTGCTTTCACATAGCATGGTACGGGCCATGTCTTCTAAAGTCCTATTTTTCTTTCAACTACACCATTTTGTTGTGGAGTCCTAGGGGCTGAAAAATTATGATTAATTCCATTTTCAGCACAAAAATTTTCAAATAAGTGATTTTCAAATTCAGTTCCATGATCACTTCTTAGAGATACTATGGTAGTGTTTTTCTCATTTGTGACTTTCTTGAAGAATTTCAGGAATATCGAGAAAGTCTCATCTTTGTGAGCTAAAAACATTACCCAAGTGTATCTAGAGTAATCATCTACAATCACTAGACCATATTTCTTTCCTCCTAGACTTGTGGTTCTAGTTGGTCCAAAAAGGTCCATGTGAAGTAGCTCTAATGGCCTAGAAGTTGAAACAACATTTTTAGATTTGAAAGAACTTCTAGTTTGTTTTCCAAATTGACATGCATCACATATTTTGTTATTTTCAAAATCTATTTAGGTAAACCTTTAACTAAATCCATTTTAATTAGTTTTGAAATAAGGTGTGTGCTTGCATGACCTAATCTACGATGCCATAACCATCCAATTTCATTATGTTAGCATTATCAGCAATTAAGCAATGATCACTCATAGATAATTTGTCTAGATCAACCAAGTAAACATTGCCATGTCTATAACCAGTAAATACAATGCTATCATCAATGGAATTAGATAGTGCATAAAGAAGATTTAAATGAAACATTAAAGTTTTTATCACACAATTGGCTTATACTAATTAATTATGCTTCAAACCATCAACATAAAGTACATTATCAATAAATAGATGGAGTTATACGAACTTTACCAAGGCCCATAATTTGACCTTTACCGTTATCGCCAAACGTAACAACTCCACCTTTCTTTTCTTCTAGGGTGATGAATTCTCTTTGTCACCCGTCATATGTCTTGAGCAGCCACTATCAAGATACCACTTTTCTTTGATCTTTTGGCTACAAGACATTCCTGCAATAAATCAAACTTTATGTTTAGGTACCCAAGCTTTCTTGGGTCCTTCATGGTTAGTAGCAACAAAATTGTTCCTTTCGGAACCCATATTTTCTTGCTTTAAATTTAACTTGTTGGTTTTTTAAATTTGCATTCAAATGATTTATGACCTTTTTCATTGCATTTAAAACAAGTATATTACTTTGCTTGGCTTTTACAAAAATATTTTTAAAGATTTTTGTTTTCTTAAATGTTATATCCTAACCAGCTTTGTCAAAAACAGCTTTTTGACTATCTAAAATCATGTTTAGTTTAGTTGAACTTAAAGTGAATTTCTCAACAATGTCTTTATATTTTTTAACTTCTTTCTTTAGAGATTCATTTTCTACAATTGCTGTTCATTTTCTAAAGCTAGAGTTTCATTTGCTTTTTCAAATCTTTTGTTAGATTTTTTTTCAGATTTTAATTAATTTCATGAGTAAAATCATTCTTTTCTTTAAGTTTTTCTTTTTCTTTTAATTTTTAATTGCAAGCTAATTCATTTTTCTCTTTAATTAAGTTTATGTTTTCAGTTTTCAGAGATTTATATTTCTTTTTCAAAATTTAAAATCATCACAAGTTCATTGAAGCTTCAAAATTCATCAAAGCAAAATCATCACGGGGTTTTCAGAACTTACCTCGTCGTCGTCGTTCGCCATAAAACAAATGTTGGCAACCTCTTTTTGTTCTTCTTCTTCGGAAGAAGATTCATCACTGTCGCTCCAAGTTGCAACATACGCTTTCTTCTTTTTCTTGAAGGTCTTTTTCAATTGCGGACATCATATCTATAATGCCCGGTTTCTTACATTCATAACAGATCAAGGGGTCTTTCTCTTTGTCCTTGTCCTTATCTTTTTCTTTTTCTCCTTCCATCTTATTTCCAAATTTCTTTTTGTGGAAGGGTTTCTTTCTCCTCATAAATTTCTTAAACTTTCTTGCTAGAAGAGCTGTGTCTTCATCATCATCCTCATCATCGCTGCTGCTATCTTCAACTTTTGCAGCCTTGAGGGCAATTGTCTTCTTTTTGTTTCCTCCTCCACATGTTGCTTCATTGTCAATTCATGGGTCATAAGAGATCCAAGAAGCTCTTCCAAAGGTAGAGTATTTAGGTCTTTGGCTTCTTGAATGGCTGTCATTTTGGCTTCCCATGATCTTGGTAATGACCTAAGAATTTTGCGAACCAATCAGCATTAGTATAGGTTTTTCCAAGACTCTTCAAACCATTAACAATATCAGTAAATCTAGTATACATGCATGTTATGGTTTCAGATTGTTCCATGCTAAACAATTCATATTTATGCACAAGTATATTAATCTTAGATTCTTTAACTTGGTTGGTTCCTCATGGGTAACCTCAATCTATCCCATATCTCTTTAGCGGAATTACAGTAGAGATACGATTAAATTCATTAGCATCTAAGAGAACAATATAAACATTCATGGCTTTTGCATTAAGCTGAGCCATCTTCCTATCATTTTCATTCCAATCCCTTTCGGGCTTAGGAACTATAGAACCATCAACTAAGTGTGTGGGTGTACTAGGTCCATTAATTATGACACTCCACAATTCATAATCAGAAGCTTGAATGAATATCCTCATTCTTGCTTTCCAATATGAATAGTTGGAACCATTAAATAAGGGAGGTCTATTTGTAGAATGACCCTCAGCAAAACTTGAGCTGGCTTGTGTTGCCATTTGGATCTTTCGCTCTTGATCGTGATCAATCAAAAAATAAATGAGCACAAGCTCTGATACCAATTGTTGGCCCAGATGGCAACCCAAGAGGGGGGGTGAATTGGGTTCTTTAAAAATTAAGCCTTTTAAAATAATTTAAACTATTGATGAGAGGATGTAAACAATTAATTCAAGTTAAAGCAGATAGCAAGAGAGAGAGATAAATAAGCACGGCAAACACAAAAATTTTATAGTGGTTCGGTGTATCCAACACCTACGTCCACTCCCAAGCTCCACTTGGGTCCACACTATAATCACCTCGATTACAGTCGAGTTGTTTTACAAGCTCACAACTCAAACTTGTTGTTTTTCCGGGATCACAACGAACCCAGCCGGTTTTACACGGGCTCACCAGCACAAAACCCAACACACAAGCTAACCTTAGCTTGTGAACGAGGTAACTACCTCCACTAATTCAACCCCTGATTGAATTAGTAAACACAAGATAAAATGTAAGTTTAATACAAAATAGCTCCTTTAGAGCAGATATTTCAAAATAAAAGCAAGGTTTAGAAAGCCTGTTTAGATTTGATTTGAGTGCAGGCTTTTCTTCTTTTCCTCAACTCCTTTGAAGTGTGGAATCGGGCCTCAGCTCAGATTCTTCACGGATTGAATGTTGGAGTTGATTTGAGCTTTTTCTTCCTTTCTTTGAATGTTGAAAATCTCTTGATTTGCTCTTGAATGGCTCTTGGATTTTCTTCTAGACTTTTCTTGGATTGATGAACTTGAGCACAGATGAAGTCTCCTTTGATTTCACTCCTTTTCTTTCACTCTATTTTTGAATCTCGGATTTTTCAAATGATGCTCTGTTTTTCCTCTTTTTCTGAAAGATTTTTCTTTTTCTCTCTTGATTTGTATATGTATATTTGATTTGAAAACGGCCTCTCTATTTATAGACTCTGAAAAATATAGTCGTTAGACACAAAGAAATCTAGCCGTTATTGAAAAATCTTACCGTTGACGCTGAGTTGGCATTCAGAAAAATCATGCCCAGATTTGTTGGAGTCGGCTCCAGCTTTAGGCGAGTCGGCTCGAAGACGCGATGCCAAAAATAGAAATAATCAGAAAGTTAAGGGGTCGACTCAACGAAAATAAGGTGTCGACTCCTGACAGTCGGGGTCGACTCATGAAAAGCAAGGGGTCGACTCGAGAAGTGCTCAGAAAAATAATTCTCTGGTGTCTGAGCGGAGTCGACTCACACAGTCATGGAGTCGGCTCGACAAAATCGGGGGTCGACTCGAGAAATCACAGGGGTCGACTCGAGACAAACAGACATCTGTATACTGAGTGGAGTCGACTCTGAAACTCTAGAGTCGGCTCGGAACGTATCAAAAATCAGAGAATTTTCTGATTGACTTTGAAATCATTCCAGATTAATTTTAAATCAATTTTTGACTTGAATACAATAAAATTGTCATTAGGAATCAATTCAAGAAATGTTCCAAAAACTCATTGATTGAGATATGAAGTATAAAAATTTCTTTTTGAAAGCTTAAACATGGAGCTTGAAGTTACTTTCAAAAATTGAAAGCTTAAACATGGAGCTTGAAGTTACTTTCAATTGATTAAAGTCATACTTAACATACTCATTGATTATTATAATAAATTCATTGCTCATGTAAATAAATTCATTGTATCTTTTAATATACTCATGGCTTTTGGTAATCATCAAAATCAATAAGATTGGGGCAACAATTTCTCAACAATTCCCCAACAGCCATGCTCTAGATCTGACTTGACAATTATGATTATATTCTTTACCGATGATTGCAATTGTACCTATCCCTAGGATTCTTTAGTTGTAACTGATGAAAGGTTGGAAGCAGGAGCCCCTTAGCCTATGGGCAAAGGGTCTTGCCTTCAGTGGGTAGTAGTAGAGGGGTAAGCATGGGTCGGATTGGGTTGATCCGGGCCAAAACTAAGAATCGACCTAATCAAGATTGATTTGAGGATTTTGGACCTAGAATTGAACCAATTCTATTTTAGAACTAACCCAATCAGATCGGATCAATTCTATATTGGTTTCAGGATAGAACCTTTTTTTTTTTTACATTAGCTCCAAATGTTTTTTACATTTTTGTCATTTTTAATATATCAAAGGTTTTTTTCTTCATTATAGAAGTTGGGGAGGCTAAGAGCTATCGTAAAAATTCTAAAATTGTTATAATATTGATAAATATTTTTAGATTTTTTTTTCTTTTCTTTTGGATGACACTCGTTTAATTTTTAATGGCCATTTTTTTCTTTAGTTGTGTTAACTAAAAATGATATATCTTTGTTGATCAATCTAGCATTACATATCTTTAGTAGAGATGGTAGATGATTTATAAGGTATATCTAAGGTCCCTAATTCGATTTGTAAGAGTACTTTACTTTTTTGGTTCTCAAGTCACAACCAAGGAATCGACTCCTGAAATTGAGAACTGGCTCGATTGGGGTTGGCTTTAGGATTTTAGATCCAGAACTAATCATATGAGTACTTAGAACTGAACTGACCCGACCTAATCAAGTTGGATTAGTATTAGTTCTTCGGTTACCCTAACCCATTGTTCACCCTGAGGTTGTAGGTCCAACTTTAATTGCTCCATAAACTTCCACTGAACAAACTGCTTAGTGTCACAAATGCCTTCAACAGATCTCAGTTGAAATAATTAGAAATTCTTGAAGCACCTTGAGGATTTAAAACCATACACCTGTCAAATAAAAAGAAGCAACAACATTTCCAGCTATGTTCTGGTTGATTTCATTGGGAGCTTTAAATATTTGTTTGCAGGAACTGGGAGCATCCACAGAATTTTAATGCCAGAAAGCTTTGCAGACGTAGTGATGGCAGCATCAGCCACACCCTGTAACACCTAATTCACATCCAAATGAAAGCTTGGAATCAACAATTGCTTCGCTAGAAGCTGAGGTTTCTGACTCACAGTTGAAGCTTGCTGTCCTCATCTCAGAACTGAGCAGTTCTAATGCTTCTGGATATGTTGCAGACATCAAACAACTCTGTCAAAGACTTGAAGGCATGCAAATTATGCTGACAAGATTAAGAACTCTGGTTTAGATGGGTCTCAAATTTTTAGTGTACAATATCAGGCTATTCTTTCTGTACATATTTATGTATGTTCTTGAGTGTGTACAAGGCTGTAATAAACCAGGGGTGTAATAAACAAGGGGTGACCTGCCCTGAGAAATTTCGCATCAACCAAACATTATTTTGTTATTTTGATAGCATTTAAGAAAGTAATGAAAAGAGAAGGGAAATTTTTCTGTAATGCTCAATTATTGTTTGCATGAACAAAGAAGTATATTTTTCCACTTGTTTATGCCCTCCCAAGGGTAAAGATATGAATCACTTGAAATCATCTTGCACCTAAATTGAACTTCAGCATGGGAAATGCAGAGTTTTTTCCGCCCATGTTTTGTCTTTCATTTTACCTAACACAAGCTTGACCACATGAAACAATCGAGTGCCTTTTCATTTCATCGTTTGGATGGTTGGCTAATTGATTGGATTTTATTTATATATAAATGTATTTTTGGGTTTTTATATTTTTATTTTTAAGCGTTGAGGAGTGAGTTGCCATTCGCTAGAACCAAGTTGTTTTTGGTTTTTGCTAGCTTTAGAAAAATAAAATGAAAATTGTTAGTTTGAAAACTTAATAATTCCTTCAGGTCAGAGCTAAGTTATTAATCTTTAGTCAACTAAGCTAAATGATTTTGATCTTTAATCAGCAATGCTTTAATGTTAACCAAAAGGAGGGCAAGTAAAAAAAATGGAAGAGTTAGTTTTTGAAATTGTAAGGCTGGCAAAGAGATGCTACGAATTGAAGAAATTTTTAATGATTTTTAAAATTGAATAAAAGTTGCTACAAGTTTTTGAATGATTTTCATCATATGTGGTCATGACTAAAGTATTATAAATATGAAGAAAGATGGTATTTACAAATATATTTCAATCAGATCAAAAATTCAAATTTAGATATCAATTAGAAATAGGAGTAATTTGTAACTTATCTTAGTGAGGAATAGCAAGCAACTTAGCTTCTAAACTTATCCTATTGTACTTCACTTCTAGGTTAAATATGAGCGAGTTAATACAATCATCCGATAGCATTAATTCTATTTATACTATTTTGCAAGTGACAGATCATTGGCATTCTCCAATTCTATTTCTTGCAATAGTTTTTTTGTACGTCCAATGGGACTGTAAGATGACAAAGACACATCCCAAAGGAAAAAAGTGAGCCAGTTCGTAGAAGGAAACCATGAGGCTGCCTCAATGCCAGGAAATTGAGTCTAGCTGGCCCACACAGCTTCCCACTCATGCTGGTTTTTTGATGCCATCATGAATTTCATACAAGAGATCATAACTCATTTTGCTCAAAAATTCCCAGCTAATAACAACATGAAACAAAGAAGCATTCATATTTCATTCATTGACAATTTTGTATTTCACAAAATTCCTGTTCAGATTCTTTCAGATATAGTTAAGAACGTGAAAATTCATTAAATTTTAAAATAGCTGAGATTGCTGCGTGGATGCATTCAGGATTTCATGAAATACTACAGAGCTTCATTTCGTTTCCATGATTACATGAAGACTGGAATTCTTACAGAATATGAATTGCCCGTGTTACAATGAAAGTTTCTTTTTTGAACAAGAGACACGAACTATTGCTTCAAAGTAAAGAAGAATTCCATGAAATGAAGTTATCCCACCCATACCATTGGATCTTGTGCAGGCAATAGGAGATGACCAAGAAAGAAAGCGGAAGAGAGGCAGAAAGTTAAGGACAGACAAAATTTATGAGGAAAACGGAGATTTACTGTGCTTGTCCCTGGGTCTATGCTGAAATCCACCCCATGCACCACTCTTGACGGCTGCTCTTCTCCTGAACCTCCCTCACATACACCAAAAATTAGATCAAAAGTAGTGAGAATAAAGGAATTTAATATGAAAAGCACCGAACAAGAACAAAACATGCACGAAATGAAATTCCATCGCTTACTTACCTGCATTAATTCTCGTCAAAATTGTTCGTCTTGTTGTTGGACCAGAACTTTCAAGCCTGAAGGTAACACCAAATGTTCAAGTTAATGACATATCCAACTGCGCCTAGCTAAACATGATAAGAACAGTGAGCAAAAGGTTTTGCTCCAAAACTTTGGAAAATCATCTTGCATGTTTTTTTTTTTTTTTAAAAAATCATCAGGCTATTTGATCATGATTGGGCAATGGATTGCAAGGATAGAAGAGGTCTTGTTACGAAACAAGGTTGCTATTACTGCTTTGCTTACTAAATCCTTCGAGGTTCAAAAATTTACATATTTGAAAGAGAAAAAGACAAAAAAACCGTTCACTCCTCATGGAGCAACTTGAGAAGCAATGAGCCTCCCTCCTAGATCGGTACTGTTACCAAAGCTAGACAGAAGTTGAAGAGATGATTGTTTACATTTGCAAATGTTATAGACTGAGCAGATGTTATAACAGCTGACCTGTCCTGTGTTCTCCAAACGTCCTTATATACACGGCCAAAACCTCCTTCCCCAAAAGTTTCCGTTGCAGCAGCAAGCTCATGAAATCTGAAAGTTTGTGCTGCGATATGTGATGATATTCCATCTCTGGGCACCGATGCTTCCTTCTTGTAGTCTGAACCATTCCGCAACTTTGATTTGTCTTGCACCAGAAAACAATTCAATATTATAAAAAAAAGATCTGATGATACAATCCCAACAAAAATTGATATCAGAGTCAGGTTTGTGAGATTTGTAGATGGAAAAGTGCACCGACAGTCTGGAATCATGTTGGCATTGAGAACGCTCTCGTGGTGCTCAATTTGGTCTGCTCTGATAGCCAAGAAGGAACTTTCGAGCTTTGCTTGGATTTGGCCGGCGACGGGAATCGGAAGATTGTGAAGAACGCGATGGGTTTGGCTCGGACCCTCAAGAACGGACAACTGGTTGACTTCACAGAATTGTGACGAAAATTAAAATCTTTCACCCAAATTCCATATCTTTTCACAGAATAAATCAGAAAGTTTATTACCCCAATTCCATCGCGGAAACTTCTTCACGGATAAGGCTGAAGCGAGAAATAGGAAGCCGGGTCTTCGCTGACGGAGGATATGGAGGAGGGTTCAAGAACCTAGGATCCATATATAGGGTTAATAGGCGTGGCATTCGGCACCAATGGGAGTTTGGAGGGAGAAGACAAGGGGATGAAGCGTGGGTGGCAAGGGAAGGGAGTGAGGAGGGAGCGTGCATGCAACGTTCTATTTATAGGGGATATGAGATGGAGGTAGGGCCAGGGAGCGAGGAGGGGAGCGTGAAACCGGCCGCTGTGGGAGACCACAGGTTTCAACGAAACCGAGGGTGGAAGGAGGGAGGATGGAGCGCGTGACGGCTGCTAGCGAGAAACCACGGTTTTCGACAAGACCGATGCGTGGAAAGGGAAGCTGGAATGGCTGCTAGCGAGAAGAGGGAGGCGTTACGAATGGAAGCGGCATCTAAGCGGTTTTAGAAAACAGGATGCAAGGAACCATGGATTTCGAGCTTAAATCCGCTACCGGATGCACGGTAGAAATGCCACATCATATGAAAATTATCTCAAATAAATTTATATTAATAGAAAAATAATATGAAAGCATTTTTTAGCTAGGCATTTTTTTTCAATTAACAAAAATATTTTGGTTTTAAAATTTCAGCCTTGTATCATTGCTTGAGGATGAACTTAAGTAAATACTCATCTTCATGAATAAGTTATTTAGGATTGCAAGATTCAATGGTGATTATAAAATAGAGTAATTGGTGTAATCAAATGCAGTGGTCTTCCACTAAATCATCATCGATTTGAAGTGGATAAAGATGATCATGGATCAAGAATAACGTACTATTTCACATTTATAGGCACTTTGTATGCAATATCAACATATTCTATTAAGAATGAATCTTGGAAATCAGTGATGGATGCACCTTGCATTCACTCCATGGGTTGGTTTCCTCTAGCAATATAAAGGTCATATATGAGGTCTTAAGTGATCCCTTGGCATGTAACTTTGCAATTAATTAATCCAACTTTAATAACTTAGAAAGAAAAAGTTATTATGACAAACCGAATTGTTTCAAATATTAGTCATAACTTTCAAGACAAATAACCACTTATTTGGTCAATATAAATGAGTTGGATACATTCTATCACCCTTCTAATAACCATTAATAGGATGTGAGGGGCATTATTTGCTCCATAGTTTTGCCAACAAAAAATTGCTCAGTGGACAATCAAGATAGATACTATGTGGTGCTTAATTTGGGTGGAAAAGTAAGAAATAGAAAGCAGCTATACATCTACGGATTAATTGATTGACATTGATGTTAGTCATCATTAGACCAACCAAATAAAGTTAATTGACCCAAGGTTTGTCGTTGTTCTCTATGATAGTGGACTTTTGCGATGGTTGTGAATCACGGAATGTGAAAGATGGCTCCTAACGAGATAGGGATCGAAGACGCCATCCCTCAAACATGATAGAATGGAGGACTTGCATCCAATTAAAAAAAAAATAGTGTGAGGAAGCCATGCATGTTTAGGGTGCAACTCGGGCTCATGAAACTCAGGTTTTCTCAACCCTAACCCTAGCCCTATTTTTAAAATCGGGTTCGGGTTAAGTTTCAGGTTGAAATTCGGTTTGATGAAAAAAAAATGATAAACTAAAACAAACAAGCTTAACATTGCACAAATAATATATTTTTTCTTCTTTTGTCACTACATTTCTAACTATATTACATATTTTTATAAATAATAATATTTCCAATAAGGATTTTTCTTTTAAAAAAGGAAAAAATATTTTTGATTGTCTAATGTATCTACACAGGGTGAAAACATTACTCATGAATCAACCAAAGAGTCAATAAAAAACATGTAGTTGCTGTATGCCCTTAAAGGGCATAGTTTCTTTTTGATTCTAAAATAACCATATATCAGTTAAAACAAAGTATCCCCTTGTGCTGATGAAATAACCAAATATTTTGTCATCCCTTTCACTAAAATAGTGAGCACAAATTAGCATCAAGTATTTAATCAAAATAAAAAATACAAAAAATGGAGGGATAAACTTCCATGCTGCGGATGAAGCACAATTAAGTGTTAAAAAATAACAGAGAAGCATTCAGAGCGAAGGCACACACAAATTGAACAATAATTGCTATAAAGATTCAATATCTAACGACAACATTCTGTTTGCCCTCAAGACATTCGCCTAGATTTAGTCCAAAAATCTAGATGAATTTAAGGGATAGAAGGCCAAGATTGATATCGGGAACTGTATTCATCTCTGAGGCACGGTTTAGCAGCCAAAGAGGTAAACTTCAGTACCGACCATAAATCCCAACATTTAACATAAGCCTCACCCCTCCACATTCCAAAACAAAACGGCCAAAGAGGCAAACTTCAGGATCAGACCATAAATCCCAACATTTAACATAAGCCTCACCCTCCACATTCCAAAACACCAAAACGTTACAATAATATCCAACAGATCAAGAAAACAAACAAACCGAACCAGATAGCTGCATATAAACCTACAGCTCTAGAAACCACTTCAAGACCAAATCATAACCCATCTATCAACGAAAAATTTGCTCTATGAAACTGTCTATTTGGTAACGGAGGTAAATTTCTCGAAAGCACTAGAGTAATTTCTCGAAAGCACTAGAGATCAAAACTAAAAAAAATGGCGATAAAAAGAGAAGTTAAATAACCTTTGAGTTCCAAAGGGATTTGAGGACCGTCTTATACCCAATGGTATACTTCCCGCTCTTTATCACAAGAGCGAGTCTGTTGTTTATGCTCTTGGTACTCTTCTACATCAAGAAACAAGCCAAAAAAAAACCTCAACAATCAATGAAAATCCTAGAAAACTAGAAAGGAAACCCACGACCATGCGATCAAAGGAAAAAAGAAGTCGAAAGAAGAGAATTGTGCGAAGTTTACAGCCTTCTTCGGGGGGCGCCATGGGCGATGCTCCAAGGATGAGAGGAGGGAGGCGGAGAGGCAAAACCCTAGACCTTTCAAAGCACCAAAAATCAGAAATAGCAACGCCAATTTAGCCATGCATTTTGCGTCGCGTCACTAAATTGCGACAACTACTCAATTAGCGACGCAATAATAATGCGTCGCAATATAATGATGCATTAGCGATACAAAAACCAGAAAATAAAAAAAATTGCTAAATAGCGATGCAGTGATTGCGTTGCTATTTAGCGACGCAATAGCGACACAAATAACAAAAAAAAATAAAAAAATATAATTTTTAATATAACGACGCATTAGCGACGCAAAACATCGTTTTAATTTAAAAAAATTGTTAATAGACGTAGTGATTGCATCGCTATTTAGCGACGCAATAGCGATATTTAACAAAAAAAAAAAAAAAAAATTAATTTTCAATATAGCGATGCAATAATGCGTCGCTATATTGCGACGCAACTGTTTGCGTCACAATATAGCGACGCATTATTGCATCGCTAAAACCCAAAAATTTAAAAAAATTTATTAATATAGCGACGCAGTGATTGCGTTGCTATTTAGAGACACAATAGCGATGCAAATACCAAAAAAATTAATAAATTTAATTTTTAATATAGCGATGCAACCGCCTGGCCGCTAGTAAAATTTAAAAAAAGGGGTTTTTTTCCACAACCCCTCCCAAGAAAAAAAAAAACAAAAAATAAAAGTGGTTCTCCCCTTTCTTGCCGGCCATGACAGTGTCCGTCGTCGATCATCGCCGATCGGGATCATGGCTTGGATCGATCGTAATCGTCGGATCATCGCAGATCGTATGGATCGCAACGGTCGAATTGATCATCACCGATTGGGATCATGGCTTGGATCGATCGCAACCGTCAGATCGTCGCCAATCGGTTCTATATGTAATGGTCGGATCGATAATCCCCGATCGGGATCATGGCTTGGATCACTCGCAACCATCGAATATCATCACCGATTGATGGATCGCAACGGTCGGATCGATCATCACCGATCAAGATCAAGGCTTTGATCGATCGCAACCATCGGATCGTCGCTGATCAAATGGATGGCAACGTTGGATCGATCATCGCTGATCAAGATCATGGCTTGGATCGATCGCAATCGTCGGATCATCGCCGATCGGATGGATCGCAGCGGTCGGATCGATCATCGCTGATTGGGATCATGGCTTGGATCTCGCAATCATCAGATATCGTAGCCGACCGGATGGATCGAAACGGTCGGATTGATCATCACCAATCGGGATCATGGCTTGGATTGATCGCAACCGTCAGATCATCGCCGATCAGTTGGATTACAATGGTCAGATCGATCATCATCGATTAGGATCATGGCTTGGATCACTCGCAACCATTGGATATCATCGTCGATCGAATGGATCATAATCGTCGAATCGATCATCGTCGATTAGGATCATGGCCTGGATCGATCGCAACCGTCGGATCATCGCCGATTAGTTGGATCGCAACCGTCGGATCGATCATCGCCGATCGGGATCATGGGTTCAATCGATCACAACCGTCGGATATCATCACCGATCGAATGGATAGCAACCGTCGGATCGATCATCGTAGATCAGGATCATGGCTTAGATCGATCGCAATCATCGGATCGTCACCGATGGATGGATCGCAATGGTCGGATCGATCATCCCCGATCAGAATCATGGCTTGAATCGATCGCAAACCATTGGATATCATCCCCGATCGGATGGATCACAACAATCGGATCGATCATCGCCGATCGGGATCATGGCTTGGATCGATCGCAACCGTTGGGTCATCGCGATCGGATGGATCGCAGCAGTTAGATCGATCATCGCCGATTGGGATCATGGCTTGGATCGATCGCAACCGTTAGATCGTTGCCGATCGGATCGATAGCAGCGGTCAGATCGATCATCACCGATCGGAATCATGGCTTGGATGGATCGCAACCATCAAATCATTGCCGATCGGTTGGATCGCAATGGTCGGATCGATCATCGCCGATTGGGATCATAGCCTGGATCGATCGCAACCGTCGGATCATCGCCGATTAGTTGGATCGCAACCGTCGAATCGATCATCGCCGATTGGGATCATGGGTTCAATCGATCGCAACCGTCGGATATCGTCGCTGATCAGATGGATCACAACTGTCGGATCAATCATCGCTATCGAAAACATGGCTTGGATCAATCGCAACCGCCGACGATCAGATGGATCGCAGCGGTCGGATCGATCATTACCGATTGGGATCATGGCTTTGATCGATCGCAACCGTCGGATCGTCGCCGATCGGATGGATTGCACCGGTCAAATCGATCATCGCCGATCGGGATCATGGCTTGGATCGATCGCAACCGTCGGATCATCGCCGATCGGTTCTATATGTAATGGTCGGATCGATCATCCCCGATAGGATAATGGCTTGAATCACTCGCAACCGTCGGATATCGTAGCCGATCGGTTGGATCGAAACGGTCGGATCGATCATCGCCGATCGGGATCATGGCTTGGATCGATCGCAACCATCGGATCATCGCCGATCGGTTCTATATGTAATGGTCGGATCGATCATCCCCGATCAGGATCATGGCTTGGATCACTCGCAATCGTTGGATATCGTAGCTGATCGGATGGATCAAAACGGTCGGATCGTCATCCCCGATCGGAATCATGGCTTGGATCGATCGCAACCGTCGGATCGTCACCGATCGGATCGATAGTAGCGATCAGATCGATCATCGCCGATCAAGATCATGGCTTGGATCAATCGCAACCATGGATCATCACCGATCGATTGGATCGAAACGGTCGGATCGATCATCGCCGATTGGGATCTGGCCGGGATCGATCGCAACTATCGGATCATTGCTGATTAGTTGGATCGCAACTGTCGGATCGATCATCGCCGATCGGGATATGGGTTCAATCATCGCAACCATCGGATATCATCGCGATTGGATGGATCGTAACTATCGGATCGATCATGCCGATCGGGATCATGGCTTGGATCGATTGCAACTGTCAGATTGTCGCCGATCGAATGGATCGCAGCGATCGGATCCAAGCTATAATGCATCGCAATATAGTTTATAAATTAATAACTAATATTGCGATGCAATGTATTGCATCGCAATATTGCGACGTATAATGGATGCATCGCAATAATAGTTTTAAATTAATAAACTAATATCAATATTTATAATATTAAATTAATAATCTAATATCAATATGTGACACAGTATAATTGCGTCATAATATTGCGACAAGTGGATGATCGCAATATTAGTTTGTTAATTTAAAACTAATATTGCGACACATTCATAATGCGTTGTGATATTAATTTTAAATTACAAACTAATATTGCAATGCATTATAAATGCATCGCAATCTTGCTATGCATAATGGAGCGTCGCAATATTAGTTTTAAATAACAAAACTAATATTGTGATGCATTATGATTGCGTCGCAATATTGCGACGCATAATGGATGTGTTGCAATATTAGTTTTAATTAACAAACTAATATTGCGACGCATTATGATTGCATCACAATATTGTGACACATAATGGATGCCTTGCAATATTAGTTTTAAATTAACAATAATATTGCGACGCATCCATTATGCATCGCAATATTCATATTAGTTTATTAATTTAATAATACATATTGCGATGCATTGCATTTGCTCGCATATTGTGATGCATAATGCCTGCGTTGCAATATTTGTAATATTAAATTTTTAAACTAATATTGCGATGCTAGCATATGCATCGCAATATTGCGATGCAAATCAGATGCGTCGCTATTTCTGCCAAAATGCCTAATGGCGGTAACTTAGCGATGCAATAGCGATGCATAATTAGCGTCGCTGATTAGCGACATATTAGCAACGCAATCTTGCGTCGCTAAGCCTGATTCAAATCCGTGTGGATCCCCTTTCTTCTTCTTCCTCACGAGCCCGAACCCCCCTCCCGCTTCTCTTTCTCATCCTCCGTCTTCCCCATGTCCGGCGGCTCTCCGGCACCTGAATCACTCGCAGGTACTCCTCTCACCTCTAAAAAAAAATTAAGGTGGGGGGGGGGGGGGAAATCTCCCCATTCCCATCTTCTCTGGCCACGCCACGGCCATGGCCGGTCATGGCCTGGCCACAGTGGCCAGGCCACGGGAAATATAATTTAATAGGGGGAACCCCTTCCACCCCCTCCCGTCTTCTCCGGCCACGGCTGTGGCCGTGGCCGGTCGTGGCCTAGTCACAGTGGCCAGGCCTGGAAAAAAAAATTTAACAGTGGGGGGGTGGGAAATCCCCCCTCCCATCTTCTTCGGCCACGGCCCCGGTCATGGCCTGGCCACAGGGCTAGGCCACGGGAAAATATAATTTAACAAGGGCGGGAACCCTCCCCCCCCCCACCCGTCTTCTCCGGCCACGGTTTCAGTCGGTGGCCGGTCGTGGCTGGCCACATGGCTAGGCCACGGGAAAAAAAATTTAACAGTGGGGGGGGAGGGGGAATCCCCCCCCCCTTCCCGTCTTCTCCGGCCACGGTCGAGGCCATGGCCGGTCGTGGCCTGGCCACAGTGGCCAGGCCACGGGAAAATATAATTTAATAGGGGGGAACCCCTCCCCCCCTTCCCGTCTTCTCCGGCCATGGCTACGGCCGTGGCTGGTCGTGGCCTGGCCACGGGAAAAAAAATATTTAATAGGGGGGGGAAATCCCCCCCCCTCCCATCTTCCCCGGCCACGGCCGCGGCCATTGCGGTCATGGCCAGGCCATGGGAAAAAAATTTTATAGGGGGAACCCATCCTCCCATCCCATCTTCTACGGCCACGGCTGCGGCCATGGCTGGTCGTGGCCTGGCCACAGTGGCTAGGCCACAGAAAAAAAAAAAATTTAACAGAGGAAAAATCCCCCCCTCTCCCCCGCCTTCCGGCGATGACCTCGGCCGGGCCGGTGGTCGGGCCACGGTGGCCTGGCCAGGCCACCAAAAAAAAAAATAAAAAAAAAAAAAAAAGGATGGGTATAAATTAAGATAAAAAATAAATTATTACAAAAAAGATTAGGAAGCTGTTTATTTTCATCTTAATAATTATTATTTATTGATAAACGATTATATAAAAAATATTTATTACAAAAATTAGTTTAATATTACAAAATATTCATAACCAATTTTACTGATTAAACTATTTAATTATTAATATAAAAATATTAGTAGCTATTTAATATTTTAATTTTAATAGTTTATTTAAAAAGATATATATCAATTAAATAGAAACCTCGAGTATGAATTATAAATAATATTACAATAATATTAGCATACAGTATAGCATATTTTAATATTATAAAAATATTATATTATGTGATATTATAATATAATAATATGATTCTCTAACATCAATATTTTGAACTTTGGGTTTGATGAAATTTTAAAATAAATTTCGAAATAGTTTCTTCATGCATGTCTTATTGTCAGATGTTATTATAAGTCTTGTTATATTAAATTTAATATTATATTCATTTCACACAAAAAAAAATTATTTATAATAAACTCATTATAAATTAATATAAATTATGATATCATTCAATATTTTAATTTTTGTTATTAAATTAGAAAATAAAATTTATTATCCTTTAACTTATAATATTCACTGTGACATAAAAAAGTATATTTATGATAATTAATTTAGGACACTTATTAATAATATCATTTCTAATATATTAACTATATTAGTTCAAAATATTATAATATAAAATACTAACAATAAATTATGGTATTCTAAAAACAATGGTTGCAATATAACATCAATGTAGTATTTGCTAATTAGTGATTCTGATCGATAGTAAATTAATTAAAGAAATTGCTTTACGATTATTAGTGCTTATTATATTTTAAATTAATTCAGTCTAATTGATTAATGATTTTTATATAGTCATTGTTCAATTTCTCAGTCTATTAACTATGCATGATAGTTTATTGGTGAACATTTGACATATGTGAGTTTCTAATTTTATTGATTATATGATATTATAATAATTTTATAATATCATATTATAATATATTCTATAATATCATATTATGTCTTGATTATTTACATCCTGCTTCAAATGAATGATGCATTA
>UESW01003853.1:1846950-1897485 GCA_900491605.1 Calamus simplicifolius | reverse complement strand
GCGACACCCCACTTGAAACCTCGCGACACCCTAGCATCAATGCTACGATACCCGCTTAGAACTGACCACGGAGAGAATCCCACGACACCCCTAGTTGAATTCGGCCGAAAATCCTTCGCGACACCCCAGTTGAAATCTCACGACACCCTAGCTTTAAGGCGACGACACCCGTGCTTAGAACTGACCACGGAGAGAATCCCCGCGACACCCCTGTTGAATTCGGCCGAAAATCCTTCGCGACACCCCAGTTGAAATCTCACGACACCCTAGCTTTAAGGCAACGACACCCGTGCTTAAAACTGACCACGAGAGAATCCCCGTGACACCCCTGGTCGAATTTGGCCAAAAATCTTCGCGACACCCCAGTTGAAATCTCACGACACCCTAGCTTTAAGGCGACGACACCCGTGCTTAAACTGACCACGGAGAGAATCCCCGCGACACCCCTTATCGAATTCGGCCAAAATCCTTCGCGACACCCCAGTTGAAATCTCATGACACCCGTGCTTAAAACTGATCACGGAGAGAATCCCACGACCCCTGTTGAATTCGGCCGAAAATCCTTCGCGACACCCCAGTTGAAATCTCACGACACCCTAGCTTTAAGGCGACGACACCCGTGCTTAAAACTGACACGGAGAGAATCCCCGCGACACCCCTGTCGAATTCGGCCGAAAATCCTTCGCGACACCCCAGTTGAAATCTCACGACACCCTAGCTTTAAGGCACGACACCCGTGCTTAAAACTGGCACGGAGAGAATCCCCGTGACACCCTGGTCGAATTCGGCCGAAAATCCTTCGCGACACCCCAGTTGAAATCTCACGACACCCTAGCTTTAAGCGACGACACCCTTGCTTAAAACTGACCACGAGAGAATCCCCGCGACACCCTTATCGAATTCGGCCGAAACTCCTTCGCGACACCCCAATTGAAATCTCACGACACCTAGCTTTAAGGCGACGACACCCGTGCTTAAAACTGATAACGGAGAGAATCCCCGTGACTCCCTAGTTCAAATTCGGTCAAAAATCCTTCGCGACACCCTAGTTGAAACCTCACGACATCCTAGCACCACGATACGACACCCCAGATAAACTTGACGACACCCCAGTTAAAACATTACGACACCCTTGTTATTAACTTATGACACCACTACGATATATTTGAACAAGGTGGGAATTTTGACGTTACCCTAGTAGTAATTCGACGACACCCTAGTAACTCAGCTATGCCATCTTTTCGAGAAAAGTTGCAAAACATGGCTAGTTCCTATGGGTTTTTGCGTGTCAGTGTGATGTGATCGTGGCGATCCTGGTGTCCTTTCATATTTCTCTGAGGTCGGCATAAACCCTAGAGGTCCTTTGTCTGTTGCTCGAGAAGCCATCCTTCGTTTCTTGCTCGAGAAGCCACTGGTGTCCTAAATTTCTTCCATAGTTCTTTCTTCCATCTACTTCATACATGGAGATGAGTGCTTTCGTTTGTGGATGAAGACCGCGAACAAGAAGAGCCAGACGGAGAAAATGGTGGGAAGCAAGGACATCGTTCTTCATTCGAATGAGGATGCGGCTCCTTCAGGTATGTTTATCAATATGTTAAAATATTATGACATCTCTCTTAAAATTTCATGACAAGTATGTCTTATGTCTTACCCCCTGTTTCAGTTGACATGAAAATTATTCCAGTCCCCCCAGTGAAGGCTTCCCATCTATTTAAGAATAGTTGCAGGCCAGCCGTATACGTTCAGAATGTTTGGAAGATGGGGTTCACTAGACGGCATACAAAACTTATTCGAAGGACCCCATTTGGTGCCTTCATCGACATGCAGACGTTCACAGTCGACGGGCGACTGCTAGCAGACATCATAAGATGTCACAATGGAGGCGATGAGTTCATTTTCTGCGGAAAGCTAGTTTTATTCAGTACCGACGAAGTCGCACTCATTCTGGGTCTTCTAGCTCATGGGAAGAAGATCAACACGTCTAGCCAAATGTTCAACGGAAGGTTGTTCAGACGTTTTGGACAGGGTTTAGATCTTCGTCAAGTAGGTTTGGAGAAGTTAATATTTCAACTCCGATCATCTAAGGCACAGGAGGATGTTGAGGACACCGTCCGACTTTGGATCGCCTACATGTTAGCCATGTTTTTGGCTCCAAAGTCTAATCAGAGATGTCCACGGTATCTCATCCAGCACTTGGATGACTTAAGTCAACTGGATAGCATCGACTGGGCTTCGGCATTGAAGGAGTTGATTGTTCTGGCTATCCCAGAAATAGCTGCTTGCTTGCATTCTGAGGAGCCGGTCCACTCAAAGAATGTAAAAAAGTTAGGAGGCAGCCTACCCTGTTCGAATGCTTGGCAGCACTGGTGGTAAGGATTATTGAGACGTAGAAGTAGTGTTCCTAGTATAATTTTTTTGTTAATATTACATTATTTAATATCCAAAAAATATCATGTTCAGGCGTGGTTCCTCGAGCATACATCAATGCGAGCACCCGCATATCCTGATAAACTACCCCGGCTATTGAAGTGGTATGACCACCAATTGAAGATCCAGTCGGTTCGGGTTGCCGACTTGCAGCCTCATGACTTGGTAAGCTAGTACATTGCTCCATTGCTCTGACCATATTTTTCAACTTAATGTGTCAATATTTTTACTTAATATTAATTTGTTATCATCTTGCATTGCAGATGGAGGGAGCTACTGCACCACTGTCAGAAGAGCGCTGGCTTCTCACTCAGCAGACAGTAGCGTCCCCTTAACCAATAGATAGCTGCGCCCATCAACCAACAGATAGCTGCGTAGGATGTGCTGAGTTGAGGACTGAATTGAAGTACGTTAAGGATCAACTCGACGATGTCAGGCACAGGCTGTCCATTGCTGAGAGCCTCCTCAGTTCACTGATCAGAAAGGAAAGTAATGCAAGAAATGAGGAGGACAAGGGGGACGGGAAAATAGAGAAGGGGCATTCCCTGGAGTTGGTCCTCCGTGAGCTTGGTAATGGAAATAGTGAGGAGAAGAAGATGGAGGAGGACCATTCACCCGAGTGTGAAACTGAGACGAGGAATGCAAAGCAGAAGAGAAGAGATTGGAGGGGATTCATTGGATGATAAAACAGAGCATCTGAATGAAAATAAAGATGAGTCCAAATCCGATAATAAACTTGGCACCCCTGAGCCAAAGGGTGATGATATGGACATAGAAATCGTTGGAGTGCAGTCGCTTGTTAGGAGGGTTAAAAAAGAGCCGAGGAAGCGCAAGGCATCCAAGGTCGTCGAAGATTCTTATGAGACAACCCGTCCTAAAAAGCCATTGAAGTCAGTGGGCACGTTAAAGCCCAACACAACGGTCGAAGATGACCAAATTATTATTAAAATTTTTTGAGCGAACGACTCACCGACGATATCGTCTACACCAATATGTTTTCTGGCGTTGTAACACGAAAAAATCTTCAAGATCTCATTAACAATGAAATGATAATAGATGATGTAAGTATATCAAGAAACTTGTTCTAGTTGTTGATTTTATTCAGTATATTAATCGGTTTACATTGCATTAGCAGATAATTGATGCCGGCCAGGAGTTTCTGATGCGCAACTGGACAGAGCATCGGGACCGATACCATAAGTGACTAATTGCATAAGTGTTTGTACCCGCTATGTGTCTGAATTCTTCATCACATGCTCAAGAACTCGCTGGATCATCAGGGGCCTTGATATTTGACAATGTAATCGATGAAGATAAGGCACAATTCCGCTTTTTTTTCACCATAATAAACTCTGATAACTCGCACTGGCATTTAGTTGCTGCCGACATGGAAAGAAAGGTGTTCATGCACCTGAATTCAATGAAACGCAACACCAAGTACAAGGCCACTGCTGCGAAATGGCATTCAATTCTTGGCCACATATTCCATATCTGCTACGATAAGCAGGAAGCGATGACTTGGCCGATGGAAGAGATTTCGGATTGCCCAAGCCAACCGAGCGGATCGCTGGATTGCGGCCTATACTGTCTGAGATACATTGAATGTCTTGCTCGATGGGGCAATCCTGATATGAAGATGGATTTCACGGATGACAAAGTCAGAGATTACCGGCGACAATTAGCTGCGGCGATATTGAGGGAGGGCCTGAACAAAAAGATCAGCGATATTATCGAAAAATGTTCTTAATTTTTTAATTCTTCTTTGAATGAAAATTGAATGTAATTTATTCATATTAACATTGATTCAGATTTAATTCAAATGCACAAATTTTATATTGAGAACAGGGGTGTCCTCGTCGCGCTAAATGCTTCGGTGTCTTTTTGTTACTTCTGGGATGTCGTAGGATTTTGCCTTTCGGGTGTCGCCGCGCAAGAGCTAGGGAGTCGTTAGCCCAGGCTGGGGTGTTGTCGCGCTATAAGCTTCGATGTCTTTGTTGGTCCAGATAGCAACCCAAGAGGGGGGTGAATTAGGTTTTTCAAAAAATTAAACTCCTTTTGAAAACAATCCCCCAGCGGAAATAAAAACTTAGATTCACACAAATTCAAACTGAATATGCACAAATAGAGAGTTAAAAAGATAAAGAGACAATCACGGAAACACAGGATATTTTATAGTGGTTCGTGTACCTACACCTACGTCCACTCCCAAGTATCTTTTGGGTCCACAGTATAATCAATCAGATTACAGCAGAGTTGTTTTTGCAAGCTCACAACTCGAACTTGTTGTTTTCCCGGGTGCACAACGAACCCAGCTGGTTTTCAAGGTTCACCAGCACAAAACCTTACACACAAGCAACTACTTGCTCAAGGCAATCTGCCTCAACTGATTCAATCACCTGATTGACTCAGTTCACAAGAAAAACAAGAATGTTTGAAACAACAACTGCTCCTTAAGTGAGCAAATAAAACAAGTTAACTATTCAAACAAAGATAGAAATGTAAGCCTGATTTGTAGATCTTTGTGGCTTGATTCTTCTCCTCTTTCTTGCTTTTTAATGGATCTTCCTTGAATATTCTCTTGAGGCTCGGAAGAATAGATGAAGAACAGGAACTAGGGCTTGCACCTTCTCTTGAGATTTCTTCGAATAGAACAGCAAAGGCTCGGAATCTCTCTCTTTTCTTTTGGGGAATCAGTAGGATCTTTCCTTTCAAGTTTTCCTTATTTTCTCTTTTGATTTTCTGATGGATTTCAAAGATTTCTCTCTATTCTTTTCTTTCTGTCTCTCTTTTTTTCGGATGCAGCAAACCCTCTTCTTATAGATCTCGATTAATCCATAAATAGTTTAAAAACTATCCGTTAGAAACAAGTGTAAGAAGGATTAGATCCAAAAATAGCAATAGCCGTTAGGATTAAAAAGATAAAATTAAAGTTTAGAGTCGTTCTGATAGTTCTGAAGTTGTGTCTGACATTCTGGAGTTGGCTCTAACTTTTCTGGAGTCGGCTCTAACTCGAAAATCTTTAACCCGCTTGTTCTTGAGTCGTCTCTAACTTTTCTGGGGTCGACACAAAAATCTTCTGGAGTCGACTCTAACAGTCCGGAAGTCGACTCTAAATCGTGGCCTGAAAAACCATCGTTCTGTCTTTTCTATTGGAGTCGGCTCTAACAGTCCCGAAGTCGACTCTAACTTCTATGCCGGATCCCAGAGTCGACTCTGCGATTTCAGGTGTCGACTCTGATGTCTCAATCTTACCTTGACATTAGATTCGAACCAGAACTTGATTTGACTCATGATTTTGATCATTAAATTGACTTATAAGCTGAAAAACTTAATCAAAATCATTAGTAACTTCAAATGTTATACTCAAATAGTTTTGTTAATCATCAAAATCATCAATTGGGTCAACAGTCTTTTTGTTACTTCTGGGATGTCGTAGGATTTCGCCATAGTTTTTGCATTTGATTTCCTATTATGCCATAGTTTTTGCATTTGATTTCTCAAATCTTTGTTTTTTAAACTTAAGTTTGCAAATCATCCATTAATTCATAAAAAGCACTATGCAATTCATCAAAAGTAAAGTCATCAAGAAAACTTGGACTTACCTCATCATTGTCCGCCATGAAGCATAGATTGGCCATTTCATTCTTTTCTTCCTCTTCGGAACTTGAGCTTTCCGAATCGCTCCATGTGGCCATCATTGCCTTCTTTTTGAATTTTTGGGTGCCTTTCTTTAGTTGTGGGCATTCAGATTTAAAATGACCGGCTTCTTACATTCAAAGCAAATGACTTCTTTTCTTTGCCTTTGTCCTCATCTTTTCTTGTAAAAGGCTTTTTCTTTTCAAACTTCTTCTTCTTCATGAATCTTTTAAATTTCCTTGTGATGAGTGCCATGTCCTCATCATCACTTTCATCTTCAGATTCATGAGGCTTCCATATATTCAGAAATCTTAAGAGCCATAGTCCTCTCTTCTTCTTTGACTCATCATCATCAACATGTTGCTTAATTTGAAGCTCATGAGTCATCAAGGATCCCAATAATTCTTCTAGGGTAGGGTACTTAGATCCTTTGCCTCTTGTATTGCAGTCACTTTAGCTTCCCAAGTCCTAGGCAAGGAACGCAAAACCTTTCTCACAAGATCAGAATTATCATAAGATTTACCAAGACTTTTTAAACCATTAACTATATCAGTAAATCTTGTAAACATATCAGCATAGATTCACATGCATCCATTTTAAACAATTCATACTTATGAACTAGCATGTTAATCTTGGATTCCTTGACTTGATTTGTTCCCTCATGGGTAACCTCAAGTCTATCCCAGATTTCCTTAGCAGAAATGCAAATAGATATACGATTGAATTCATTTGCATCTAATGAGCAGTATAAAACATTCATTGCTTTGGCATTGAGTTGTGCCAATTTTTTATCATGTTCATCCCATTCCGTTTTCGGTTTAGGAATCTCCATGCCATTAACTCTAGCAGTGGGTGTGTGTGGTCCATTGACTATAATGCTCCATAGATCATAGTCAAGTGCTTGAATGAAGATTTTCATTCTAGCCTTCCAATAACCATAGTTTGAGCCATTAAACAAGGGTGGTCTATTGTAGATTGGCCTTCGAAAAAAGATGAACCAGCTTGAGTTGCCATGTGGATCTTTGACTCTTGATCGTTAGATCAAATCAAATGAGCACTAGCTCTGATACCAATTGTTGGTCCAGATAGCAACCCAAGAGGGGGGGTGAATTGAGTTTTTCAAAAAATTAAACTCCTTGTTGCCCAGATGTAGTAACCCAAGAGGGGGGTGAATTGGGTTATTTTAAAAAATAATTTAATTGTTATGCAGATAAATGTGCTTTCAACCCTAATTTTGATTTGCAGCGGTGAAGTGGAGTGCACAGAATAATATCAACACAAAAACAAGCAAACACAAACACACAGAAATTTATAGTGGTTCGGTGCCAAACTCAGCACCTACATCCACTCCCCAAAACCTTTGGGAATTCCACTAATCGTATCACAACGATTACAACCTCTAGCCGAACCAGGCTAGCCCTCTTGTTTATACGGCATAAGGCAGCCAAAAACCCTAGCCAAACCTAGGCTAGTCCTCTTGTTTCACGACACAAGGAAGCCAAGAACCCCTAACCAAACCTAGGCTAGTTCTCTTGTTTAAATGGCACAAGGAAGCCAACAAACCAGGGTTCACTAACCCTTTTACAAGATTATCAGAGTATGTAAAGAAGAAGCTCCTACAAAGAGCAAATATTCAGAATATACTTTACAACTTTTTGAAGCAATAAACTCAGCAATAAATGAACTCGGTTGGAGCAGCTGAAGTCTTGAATGCTTGAAAAGCTTCAATGATTCGGATGACCTTTCGGAGTAAGGAATGAGCTTGAATGCACAGCAACCACTCAACAAATATTTAATGAAGGCTCTTTTTTTGGATTTTTCTCTCTTTGAAATTTCTTTTCAAAAATCATCGTCAGGGTGTGCTTCTAATCCCAGCTATTTATAATCATCTAACAAGAAAATATCCGTTAGATACAAAAGAAATAAATGGAAATAATAACGGAAAGAAAATATAACCGTTAAACATGTTTCCCTTAAGCATGAATGCAGATCTCCATTTGAGGAAGGATGAGCACGGAAAACATTCAAAAATTAAAAGTTAACAATAGCTTAAAATAGCAATAGAGAGAGAAAGAGAGAAAGAAAACTTTTTAGGCGGCGGTGGTCTTGAAGAAAGAAGCTCCAGGTAGCTGAGAAATGAATGTCATCGTCCAAGAGTAAAGTAATACCCCCAGCTAGCTAATCAGTTAGCTAACCAGAGACAACACAGCAAAAGAACAGCTCGTTAGTTAGCTCGGCAGATAACTCGCTAGCTAACTCCATTTGAAATCCAAACGGCAGCAGGATAGCTAGTTAGCTGAATAGCTAACTAAAGAATGGCCAGTTAGCTCACGAGCTAACTAGAAGCAAAAGTACTCAGCCATCCGTCCAGCTTAGTTAGTGCTCTGGCTAACTGAGCAAAAAGGCAGCCAGTCAACTGAATAAAGTAGCTAACTCTCCAGCTAACTAGCCAACCGGCAGCTAGCTCTCCAGTTAACTAAAATTTAAATCCATTCGGCTGCAACATTCTCTGTGAAAAATAGTTAGCTATCCAGTTAGCTCCAGGATGAAATAGTTAGTTAAGCAGTTACTAAAAGAAACGCCATCTAGCTAGAAGGAGTTACAGTTAACTAACAAGACATCCAGCCAACTAGCTAAAATGGAAGGGTGTTCGGCCAAACCACTGTAACAGGATTTTCAGTTAGCTGAAATGAATTCCAGCTAGCTAACCAGCTAGCTCACCAGTTAACTAAAATAAAGGGACGTTCGGCCAAGCATCTGAGATAAGTTCCTTAGTTAGCTGAAAAGAACTTCAGCTAGCTAACAAACTAACTCACCAGTTAGCTGAAATAAAGTGACGTTCGGCCAGGCAACTATGACAGGAAATTTAGTTAGCTGAAAGGGCTCCAGCTAGCTAACAAACTAACTCATCAGTTAGCTGAAATAAAGGGACCTTCGGCTAGCTTACTGAGACAAGTTCCTTAGTTAGCTGAGAGAGCTTCAGCTAGCTAACAAGCTAGCTAGACAGCTAACTAAATTTCAAGATGGTTCGGCCCATACACTGTGAGACTTTCCCAGCTAGCTGAAAGGCGTGCCAGTTAGCTAAATAAACTAACAAGCTAGCTAGTCAGTTAACTCCAAGGCTAATAATCATGTTCAAAGCAAATTTAAATGAAGTACTTTCTTACCAGTCGATTTTGCATGAAGATACTTACTTGCAAGGCGACCGAACTTCCCTGTATCAATCTTAGAATTGCTTAATTTATTTTGTAATCATCAAAATCAATCTGGGGTCAACACTCCTTTTGAAAACAATCCCCCAGCGGAAATAAAAACTTAGATTCACACAAATTCAAACTGAATATGCATAAATAGAGAGTTAAAGATAAAGAGACAATCACGGCAAATACAGGAGATTTTATAGTGGTTCGGTGTACCTACACCTACGTCCACCCCCAATATCTCTTGGGTCCACACTATAATCAATCAGATTACAGCAGAGTTGTTTTTGCAAGCTCACAACTCGAACTTGTTGTTTTCCCGAGTGCACAACGAACCCAGCTGGTTTTCAAGGTTCACCAGCACAAAACCTTACACACAAGCAACTGCTTGCTCAAGGCAATCTGCCTCAACTGATTCAATCACCTGATTGACTCAGTTCACAAGAAAAACAAGAATGTTTAAAACAACAACTACTCCTTAAGTGAGCAAATAAAACAAGTTAACTATTCAAACAAAGAGATAGAAATGTAAGCCTGATTTGTAGATCTTTGTGGCTTGATTCTTCTCCTCTTTCTTGCTTTTGAATGGATCTTCCTTGAATATTCTCTTGAGGCTCGAAAGAATAGATGAAGAACAGGAACTAGGGCTTGCACCTTCTCTTGAGATTTCTTCGAAATAGAACAGCAAAGGCTCGGAATCTCTCTCTTTTCTTTTGGGGAATCAGTAGGATCTTTCCTTTCAAGTTTTCCCTCTTTTCTCTTTTGATTTTCTAATGGATTTCAAAGATTTCTCTCTATTCTTTTCTTTTTGTCTCTCTTTTTTTCGGATGCAGCAAACCCTCTTCTTATAGATCCGATTAATCCATAAATAGTTTAAAAACTATCCGTTAGAAACAAGTGTAAGAAGGATTAGATCCAAAAATAGCACTAGCCGTTGGGATTAAAAAGATAAAATTAAAGTTTAGAGTCATTCTGATAGTTCTAAAGTCATGTCTGACATTCTGGAGTCGGCTCTAACTTTTCTGGAGTCAGCTCTAACTCAAAATCTTTAACCCGCTCGTTCTGGAGTTGTCTCTGACTTTTCTGGGGTCGATACAAAAATTTTCTGGAGTCGACTCTAACAGTCCGGGAGTCGACTCTAAATCGTGGCTTAAAAACCATCGTTCTATCTTTTCTGTTGGAGTCAGCTCTAACAGTCCCAGAGTCGACTCTAACTTCTATGCCGGATCCCATAGTCGACTCTGCGATTAGGTGTCGACTCTAATGTCTGCAATCTTACTTGACATTAGATTCGAACCAGAACTTGATTTGACTCATGATTTTGATCATTAAATCGACTTATAAGCTGAAAAACTTAATCAAAATCATTAGTAACTTCAAATGTTATACTCAAATAGTTTTGTTAATCATCAAAATCATCAATTGGGTCAACAGTCTTTTGTTACTTCTGGGATGTCATAGGATTTCGCCTTTCGGGTGTCACCGCGCTAGAGCTAGGGAGTCGTTAGCCCAGGCTGGGGTGTCATCGCGCTAAATGCTTCGGTGTCTTTTTGTTACATC
Source organism: Calamus simplicifolius (assembly GCA_900491605.1). NCBI lineage: Eukaryota > Viridiplantae > Streptophyta > Magnoliopsida > Arecales > Arecaceae > Calamus > Calamus simplicifolius. Next base: position 1,886,662 of record UESW01003853.1, on the reverse strand, counting down.
TGGGATGTCGTAGGATTTCGCCTTTCGGGTGTCGCCATGCAAGAGCTAGGGAGTCGTTAGCCCAGGCTGGGGTGTCGTCGCGCTAAAATCTTTGGTGTCTTTTTGTTAGTACTGGGATGTCGTAGGTTTCGCCTTTCGGGTGTCGCCGCGCTAGAGCTAGGGAGTCGTTAGCCAAGAGCTGGGGTGTCATCGCGCTAAAATCTTCGTGTCTTTTCGCGAGTACTGGGATGTCGTAGGTTTCGCCTTTCGGGTGTCGCCACGCAAGAGCTAGGGAGTCGTTAGCCAAGAGCTGGGGTGTCGTCGCGCTAAAATCTTCGGTGTCTTTTTGTAAGTACTGGGATGTCATAGGTTTCGCCTTTCGGTGTTGCGCGCAAGAGCTAGGGAGTCGTTAGCCAAGAGCTGGGGTGTCGTCGCGCTAAAATCTTCGGTGTCGTTCGCGAGTACTGGGATGTCGTAGGTTTTGCCTTTCGGGTGTCGCGCAAGAGCTAGGGAGTCGTTAGCCAAGAGCTGGGGTGTCGTCGCGCTAAAATCTTCGTGTCTTTTCGTTAGTACTGGATGTCGTAGGTTTCGCCTTTCGGGTGTCGCCGCGCAAGAGCTAGGGAGTCGTTAGCCAAGAGCTGGGGTGTCATCGCGCTAAAATCTTCGAACTGGGATGTCGTAGGTTTCGCCTTTCGGGTGTCGCCGCGCAAGAGCTAGGGAGTCGTTAGCCAAGAGCTGGGGTGTCATCGCGCTAAAATCTTCGGTGTCGTTCGCGAGTACTGGGATGTCGTAGGTTTCGCCTTTCGGGTGTCGCCGCGCAAGAGCTAGGGAGTCGTTAGCCAAGAGCTGGGGTGTCGTCGCGCTAAAATCTTCGGTGTCTTCGCGAGTACTGGGATGTCGTAGGTTTTGCCTTTCGGGTGTCGCCGCGCAAGAGCTAGGGAGTCGTTAGCCAAGAGCTGGGGTGTCGTCGCGCTAAAATCTTCGGTGTCGCGAGTACTGGGATGTCGTAGGTTTCGCCTTTCGGGTGTCGCCGCAAGAGCTAGGGAGTCGTTAGCCAAGAGCTGGGGTGTCGTCGCGCTAAAATCTTCGGTGTCTTTTCGTTACTGGGATGTCGTAGGTTTCGCCTTTCGGGTGTCGCGCGCAAGAGCTAGGGAGTCGTTAGCCCAGAGCTGGGGTGTCGTCGCGCTAAATCTTCGTGTCTACTGGGATGTCGTAGGTTTTGCCTTTCGGGTGTCACCGCGCAAGAGCTAGGGAGTCGTTAGCCCAGCTGGGGTGTCGTCGCGCTAAAAGCACTTCATTTTACTGAAATAGACACCCTATTTTGAAAGCACTTCATTTGCGACCAAGACACCCTATTCAAAAGTTACGACACCCGTGTTTTATATATGCTCCTGTGTAAGTTGACTCAATACATAAGCATCAAATTCGTCCATCAAAGTTTCGGAAGGCGGTACAATTCTCTCCAGGTCCTCTTCGGTATTAATAGACTGCAAACAAGTCTGCCTGATGCTTGAAGCAGCTCTTTCCTTGACCTGATTTTTCCTTGATCTTTTTGACTTCTTCTCGACTCCACTCTTTAATCTGTTCTCTCTCGGGCGACCTTTCGTCCTAATTTGTTCAGGATCTTGAATTACAAGCTCTGTACGTGGTTTAGCTGCGCAGTTGGCATCCACGCAATTTTGAATATAGGTGTTAGACCATCCATCACTACATTAAATGCATCTTCAGACATGGAGGCTATCTCTGCGAGCTTCATCATCCGATGACTCAGCAAACTATATCTACAATCATTAACATAATATTAACGAAAAAATATTAAGACATTTCAATTAAAAAATTGTCACTGCGTACCGTGATTTTCGTGTGCTTTTATCATAACCTTCAGTATTGCAGTCGAATTCGTCGAATTGGTATTTCATGTCCTTGCACCATCTCTTCAAGAAGTATTTATCTGGTAAACGAAATACGTCACTTTGATGAAGAACCAACAAGGCATGCCTACACAGGTACCCCTTGAACTGAAAGGATCGGCACTGGCATTGGACATCCTCAATATTTCTATCGTATGACACGATATAATCTTTGATCATCTCCTTGCCGATTCCATCGACTTCAATCCTTTCATACGACTTTACGGAATATACACAACAGTTGCCAGCTTCCTTGATCAATTTTGTATTTGATGCAGCCATTTCAAGGATCATTCTCTGAAATTTTTTGAAAATGCGCCTTGTATACCTTCCTGCAGCTTGTCTCTCAAAAGGTGATGATGTCTTTAGGAAAGCAATCGTTTGCAACGTCCTATTATCTTCCTCATTTTCGGCCTCGTATCTTTTTTCCAAGGCATCTTCGTACTTACTTATGAACTCCGTTAGTGTTGTCTTCGAATTTATAAACCCATCGAAGAAGTGATTAATGCCCTCGCTCCTTTGTGAAGATGACATCCCTGTTCAAAATTTTGTCAACAAAAAAAAGCGTTTAACGCGAACATGAACCAAAGACAATGACATACAAACCTGCGAAGAATGTATCCTTTAGGTAAACTGGGACCCATTTATCCCGACATTCGTAAAGGACATTGAACCAATCTATAGACTTGCATTCTTTATATTTCTCCATAACATGTGCCCACCTTTCCTCGAATGACTGTATGGTCAATGAATCATATATCGCCTCATCGAAATCAACCATAAACTTGGGATTTGCCGTGCAAATGTGGCCAATCTTTTCAGGTATCTTCTTCAATATATGCCAAAGACAAAATCGATGTCGTGTGTTAGGAAAAACTTCTTTGACAGCAGCCTCGATTGCCTTATCTTGGTCAGTTATTATGGCAATAGGTGCTTGACCACCATTTGCATCCAGCCATGTCTGAAAAACCCATTTATATGTCTCAGTACTCTCATCAGACAACAATGCGCATCCAAGCAAGGTGGACTGTCCATGATGGTTGACCCCGACGAATGGACAAAAAGGCATTTGATATCTGTTTGTCAAGTACGTTGAGTCAAAGCTTAGAACATCACCGAAGTATGTGCATGCCAATCTTGACCTTGGATGAATCCAGAAGACAGACCTCAGATGACCATTATCATTGAGGTCTAAGGTATAGAAGAAATTGGGATTTCTGAGTTGCATTTCGGCGAAATGAATTACCATCGACTGAGCATCTCCTTCTTTCAGCTTAGACTGACGTTCGCGACAAATGAAGTTACGAGCATCCTTCTCGGTGAAATCCAATTGTCTTCTGCCCCCTTTTCTCCTTGCTATGGCAGAGTATATCTGAGTCGTCGGAACATTCACGGCATGTAAATTGCTGATCTCTGCCTTCTCTGGTGTGCTGATCCTCCTATGCGACCGTAGATAACCAGTTGATGTTATGGACATCCCATGGTTATGTTCTAGAGAAACCTCATCCAATATCCACTTACCACTTGTAGCATTCAGTCTTGCTTTTATGGATGCCATACAATCAACTTTCCCAGTATCCCTATGATTCATACTCTTCTCTGATTTTCTAGATTTTCCTTGCCTCCAACACGCCAGGTGCTTGAAGCAAAGTTGTTTTTTGTTGTTGGCCCTGCTACACACTGTTGTGATTCCAAAACCAACTCGTTTCGCGTATCCATTGTAGAACGTATATACATCATCTGCTGAATTGAATTCCATTCCAGTTTGAGGAACTACATATCATCCACTGCATTTGGAGCGACGGGTGAAGGTGCACGGCCGGGAGTGTTATCGATTTCTTTCCGATCTACAATTTCAGCATCAACTGTGAAAATATAGGCACGCAGTCATGAACAATGATATCCATAGATTTAGTTGTCAATATATGCTGACAAAGGATTAGGATTTAGGACACGAAGGTTAAAACAATACGACACCCCAGTTATCATCTGACGACACCCTAGCTTTAAGGCGACGACACCCGTGGGTTCACTGTTAATGCACGGGTGTCGTAGCATTGGTGCTAGGGTGTCGTGAGGTTTCAACTGGGGTGTCTCGAAGGATTTTCGGCCGAAATCGATTCTCCTGGGGTGTCGCGGGGATTCTCTCCGTGGTCAGTTCTAAGCACGGGTGTCGTCCTTAAAGCTAGGGTGTCGTGAGCTTTCAAAGGGGTGTCGCGAAGGAGTTTCGGCCGAAATCCAATTCTCCTGGGGTGTCGCGGGGATTCTCTCCGGTCAGTTCTAAGCACGGGTGTCGTCGCATTGGTGCTAGGGTGTCGTGAGATTTCAACAGGGGTGTCGCGAAGGAGTTTCGGCCGAATCCGATTCTCCTGGGGTGTCGCGGGGATTCTCTCCGGTCAGTTCTAAGCACGGGTGTTGTCGCATTGGTGCTAGGGTGTCGTGAGGTTTCAACAGGGGTGTCACGAAGGAGTTTCGGCCGAAATCCGATTCTCCTGGGGTGTCGTGGGGATTCTCTCCGGTCAGTTCTAAGCACGGGTGTCGTCGCCTTAAAGCTAGGGTGTCGTGAGCTTTCAACTGGGGTGTCTCGAAGGAGTTTCGGCCGAAATCCAAAGGGGTGTCGCGGGGATTCTCTCCGTGGTCAGTTCTAAGCACGGGTGTCGTCGCCTTAAAGCTAGGGTGTCGTGAGCTTTCAACTGGGGTGTCTCGAAGGAGTTTCGGCCGAAATCCAAATCATCCTTGGGTGTCGTGAGGTTTCCTCTTGGGACGACGTAAAACTTACTACGGTAACGGGTATTTGGCTTCCCGAAACTCTCTTCTGTTCCCCATCCCTCGAAACTCAACGAGGGGGGGGGGGGGCACACCGATTCGATTCCTGTGAACCGCCCACTGAGATGGTGGCACGTGGCAATCGAAACCCGCCAGGAGTACCTTAAATATGGATGGGGGAATGCCATCGTTAATCACCTTTTCAGCTGATCTTCCAAAATTTTTGATACTGAGATGGCTTCTAGAGGCGAGGGGCGATCTACTGGCCCCCATGGGAGCCGCCGCACAACGTCACCATCGATGCGGAGGTCTTTGCGGAGTCGCTCGCAATCAGCGAGCGACTCAACAGGGCGGCCGAGCAATACATGGCCGTTTCAACGAGACAGATCGAGGTCCTGCGTCGGGCCAACAGCCAGCTGGAGGGGCAAGTAGCGTCCCTCCAGCGCCAGATCGCCGACGCAGCGAGCTCGGCAGCGACCGGAGCAGATGACAAGCCCCAGTGAGGGCTCCTCTACTTTTTTCTTTTCTTTTTGTCTTATCTTTTAACTTTTTTTTGTCATAACTATGAAATAAAATAAATTCTTAGTAACTTGGGTGTCGCGGGCCTTCTCGCCGTGGTCAGTTATAAGCACGGGTGTCGTCAGATGAGAGCTAGGGTGTCGTGAGGTTTTAACTGGGTGTCGCGAACGACGACATCACCGACTCAGGCTGTTAACGACACCACAGTTCTCATCTGACGACACCCTAGCTTTAAGGCGACGACACCGATGACGTGACTGTTAAAGCGGGGTGTCGCGAACGATGACATCACCGACTCAGGCTATTAACGACACCCAGTTCTCATCTGACGACACCCTATAAGGCGACGACACCGATGACGTGACTATTAAAGCGGGGTGTCGCGGGATTGTTCTCCATACGGAGGGTCGTAGTTGACGCTTGGGTGTCTTAATGTTTCAACTACGGCGTCGTAGGGTGAACATAACTTGGGTGTCGCGGGGCCTGCTCTCCAGCGTCAGTTATAAGCACGACACACCCTTTAGCGTTTAAAGACACCCCATAGAACAAGCTACGACACCCCGGAAAGCAACATACGAAGATCGCGAAGGTTATAAGCATGGGTGTCGTAGCGTTGTAACTACGATGTCGCGAGGCTTTCTCCAGCATTCGTTTGGAGCACGCGTGTCGTAGGCTTGTAACTACGGTATCTTAATAGTATATCAGGGGTGTCGTAGCTTTAATGACGACACTATAGCTATATGGATAGAAATAATGGGGAATATAGGCCGAAACACTCTGACGACACCCCTGTTCATGAGGTATAACATCTTAGTTAAAAGAGCATGACATTCGTGCTTACAAAACAGTAAACTCTAAACAATTATGACTCACAGAATGTCATAACTGTTTTGTTCTAAGGAACTTACCCGCGCATTAAACGGTTTGGTCACGCATTAACTACTCTAACCAGAAAAAATAGTTGGTGTAATAAAGGAGCTTTACAAAGAAGTGGGAAGAAGGACTTTTTACTTCGTGCTGCGGACGACATTTCCTCCAGAAGTTTTTGTACAAAGACTCCAGTAGCCATGTATTCCAGCCTCGAAGCTGAAATATTTTCTTTCGACCGGATTCTTAGAGCGAGGGCGTAGGTTCGTGCTCAACTGATTCCTTAGCATCCGAAACCAGAGCGAGGGGAAAGAAAGAGTTCTTCTTGCAGAGATGAAATCCAACGTAAAATGGCGCTAGGATGGAGGGAAAGGGCATTTTCGCCCGCACGCTAATTTTAAAAAAAAACGAAGCGCTTCAAAGGGCCGTCACGTTCAGAACGTAACATCGTTGCAGCGCCATACCATCTGGCACGTCATTCACGTAGAATCCACGTGGATCAATCAGAAGAGGCGGTGTAGCCCACGTAGGCCTTACTGCATCGGGGGCGGTGTACAAAGACTTTTTCTTGACGGAAAGGTCTAGAGAAGATGGGCCAATGAACATCAGACACTCGCCCTTCTTCAATCTGAAAGAGATTCACCACCATCTTATCCTCTTGACTTTTCCGGCTCTGATCACTCCGAAGCCCAGCACAAAATGGAGAAGATAGAGCACTCTCACCTGAACATCAGAGGCCTCAGCCTCCACGCAGCCCACATAGGAAAAGGTCAGTCCTCCCAGGATAATTCCCTCCACACATCTCGCCTTCTATTCTTCATTCTCTTTGTGTTTGGGCGGATGCAGGGGAATTGGGGACTGTGGTGTTCCTCCATGGGTTCCCAGAGATATGGTACTCCTGGAGGCACCAAATGATTGCCGTTGCCGAAGCCGGATTCCGAGCCATCGCCCCCGACATCCGTGGCTATGGCCTCTCCGACCAGCCCCCAGAGCCGGAAAGCACCACCTGGGAGGACCTCGCCGCCGATCTCCTGGCCATCCTCGACTCCCTCTCCATTCCCAAGGTGCCGTTTTTCCATTGCCCTCTTCACTACGTTTCTTAATTCGCAGTTCTAGTATACAATTCACTGCATCTTCAATTCCCTGCATTATTTTTAATTTTATTTTTTTCCTGGGATGCGCAGAATGTTCGGATCAAGAATGATAAATTTTAAATTTAAACTATTTAGAAATTATTAAAAATTTTAAACTAAAAATTTAAAAGCAGATATTTAAATAAAAAAAATTGAGAACCGTGCCTCTATGGAGGATATTTTTCTAAAGATTAAATTTTGCTCTTTTAATTAGAATCTTTTATCATCAGCACGATTATAGAAAGGTATAATAAAAATTAGTACTTTTTTTTTAAAAAAAATTTCTTTTTAATTAAGTCGACAGTATATGACTTCTCAATATCGATGATAATTTTATTGGTTCATCAAAGGCTTTCGTGGTGGGAAAGGATTTTGGAGCAATGGTAGCACACCAATTCGCCGTCTATCACCCAGATCGGGTGTTGGGTGTCATTACCTTGGGAGTTCCTTTTACTCCCAGGGGCTTCTCCTTCGACACAATCCCGGAAGGTTTCTACGTCTCTAGGTGGCGGGTAAATGATGAATTGTCATGTTTCTTCATTGAAGCTGGAGAATTTTTAGAGTCGTCCGATCGATATGCGCACGGTAATCTCGTTCCATGGCTTGTTCTTGTTCTTGTTCTTGTTCAGGAGCCAGGCCGAGCAGAGGCGGATTTCGGTCGATTTAGCGTGAAGAGAGTCGTGCGCACCATCTACATCCTCTTCTCTGGAAGTGAGCTTCCGATAGCTGGAGAAGATCAGGAGATCATGGACTTGGCTACCTCATCGACTCCTTTGCCTACCTGGTTCACGGAGGAAGACCTCGCAACCTATGCCGCTCTCTATGAGAAATCTGGGTTCCGCTTTCCACTCCACATCCCTTACAGGTGAGCTACCTACCTACTTACTGAATTGATTCTTTCTTCCTTCCCTCCTTGGCAGTCGGAATGAACTTCGCTGGCCGGTGCGATTTCGATATACTCTACAGGACACTGCATCTGCCCATTAACAAGGATGATCCCAAAGTCCAAGTCCCTTCTCTGCTGATCTTTGGAGAAAAAGATTATGTTCTCAAGTTCCCAGGGATCGAGGACTACGTTAGAAGTGGAATGGTGAAGCAGTTTGTACCTGATCTGGAAATCATATTCCTGCATGAAGGAAGTCATTTTGTTCAGGAGCAGTTCCCGGACCAGGTGAACCAGCCCATCATCAAGTTCCTTAAGAACCATATCTGAGTAAACGAGTGGCTCAGGATGTAGTTCGTTGTAATAATAAATCAGAAACTGAAGTGAATAAAATTGCCTCCCCTTTCATCAGAGAAAGATATATATATATATATATATATATAGAGAGAGAGAGAGAGAGAGAGAGAGGGGTGGAGGACATCTATGAGGTACGCCCGACCAAAACTTTGCTCCTTGTAAGCCGTTACTTGGTAAACACATCAAATCTACTGCTGGTTTATAAAGTCTACGATGAATAGATTTTTTTTATTTATTTTTTATTTTTTTTCTGATGGCTCGTCAAATCACCTTCTTTGATCGTTAGAGAGCATCCGATCACCTTCTCTGATGGAGCAGGGGTCCTTCAATGGGCTTCTTTCAATTGGAAATATGTGCAAAGTCTCTAGGCCGGTGATTCCGATGGGAACCTTCCGAACGCTCAAGTTAGTGCTTTGGCCAACAACCACGAGCTTGAAGGAATGCTTGCGAGAGTCTTAGAAAGAGATGCTCTGTATGAGCGTTTATGTGGTTATCCATTTGTCTTACCTGATCAAGCTTGCAACATAACTGAATGTCAGAGTAAGTGTGGCAGGGCCGAAGTGCTTGTCTCCTGCATGGCATGTGAGAGTCGGTGGAATTTGTCAGACCTGAGCAGCCATTGCCGGATTGGCCGGGTGTCACGCCCCAGACCCAAAAATTTTGAGCTAGGGTGACAACCCGCCGCGTGCCGAGCACGCAAGGCGTCCCGAAACATGACACTGAATTCAAGAAAGCAACAACCTATATATCATTCAAGTCCATGTCTTTAATACAATCCATAACTAAAGATTTGGGCTACAAGCCCTACACATAAGCATTACAGGGGTTACATCAACATATAAATCCACTGTATAGAAGCTCCAACGAACCTATGGTTCCTTACACACCACAATGATAAAGTCTGGGCATCAAGCCCTACACATATATAATATTGGGGCTACAACAAAATAATGATCTGGCTTATTTAATAGAAGATCCATCACCCCAAAGTCCATCTTCAACCTCGTGGCTCTGATAAAAACATTGTAAGGATTTTGTGAGCTTACACTCAGTAAGTAAACCATGTTATGCAGTCCAATCATAGCATAGCAATCAATAAGCATATAAATGATCTGCATGCATAAACATTTCACAAATACTCAAACATGCAATGTAAGTAAACCCATCATTGTTATATTATATCATATGTGTCCCAAGGCCCTACAATGCCCCATAACAAAGGAGAGCCGTGGTGGCACATATAAATATAATTCAAATCATTTGCACTCATCATTGTTGTATTATATCATAGCAATTTATCAGTGCATATAAATAATTCATTGTCATATTATATTATATGTGTCCCACGGCCCTGCAATGCCCCATAACAAAGGAGAGCCGCGGCGGCACTTATGAATATAATACCAATCATTTGCATCCATAATTACTCAATTATACTTTATAAGTAAACCCACTGTTTATACTCTCAATGGTAACTATAAATGTGACCCACGGCCCTGCGATATCTCAATAGTGTACCAGCCAGCATTCCCTTAAAGCATCCCCCTACTGAAAGGTCAAGATACCAGGGTCACGCCAATAATGTATCAACAAGCATTCCCTAGAAGTATCCCCCCTACTGAAAGGGTCGAAATACCAGGGTCACGCCAATAATGTATCAACCAGCATTCCCTAGAAGTATCCCCCCTACTGAAAGGGTCAAGATATCAGGGTCATGCCAATAATGTATCAACCAGCATTCCCTAGAAGTATCCCCCCCCTACTGAAAGGGTCGGAATACCAGGGTCATGCCAATAATGTATCAACCAGCATTCCCTAGAAGTATCCCCCCCTACTGAAAGGGTCGGAATACCAGGGTCACGCCAATAATGTATCAACCAGCATTCCCTAGAAGTATCCCCCCTACTGAAAGGGTCAAGATATCAGGGTCATGCCAATAATGTATCAACCAGCATTCCCTAGAAGTATCCCCCCCCTACTGAAAGGGTCGGAATACCAGGGTCATGCCAATAATGTATCAACCAGCATTCCCTAGAAGTATTCCCCCCTACTGAAAGGGTCGGAATACCAGGGTCATGCCAATAATGTATCAACCAGCATTCCCTAGAAGTATCCCCCCCTACTGAAAGGGTCGGAATACCAGGGTCATGCCAATAATGTATCAACCAGCATTCCCTAGAAGTATCCCCCCCTACTGAAAGGGTCGGAATACCAGGGTCATGCCAATAATGTACCAACAAGCATTCCCCCTACTGAAAGGGTCAAGATACCAGGGTCATGCCATGTCGAAATCCACCAGAACACGTCCTCTAGACGTGTGTGTGGTATAACAGGATAAAGGAGAGTCGTGGCGACACATAACAGTACCTCACATCACATCAATATATCAATACATCAATCATGTAGTAAAACAGTGGATTATACTTACTAAACAATTATATGTAATATATCACATCAATATCACAATAACTGCATCTCTCATGCATAGCCACTGCATCTCTCATGCATAGCAACTGCATCTCTCATGCATAGCAACAACATCTGTCCTCTCATGCATAGCAACAGCATCTCACATGCATAGCAACAGCATCTCACATGCATAGCAACAGCATCTCACATGCATAGCATCCACACATGAACTCATAGTATTCATCTACTTACACAATTAGCCAATAGCAATTCACAATTTAACTACGCATATCCTGAAATAACTTATTTAATAAACTGATAACTGGCTTACTTACTTTCGCGCGCAATTCAACAGATATATCGGCTAATCAGATGTCGGGATACCTGGAGGATTATTATACACAATTAAATGATTAAAATCTGGATCATGAAATGATTCCTAAGACTCTACCCTGACCAATCCATGGGCCCAACTTCGGACTCGAATATCTCTCACCACACACACCTGATTGGGGAAGTAAAAATACCCCAAGAAACTAGAATTCACCCAGATTCTAGCCATATAAAAATTATGCTAATCCCGGCCCGTTACAGGGCCCAAAAATTAGCCCAAACATCAGCTCTCAGCACGGCCCAAAAGGCCTGAACCGGCCGGCCCAGCCGGCCCGGTTCAAACCGTAACTCCCTCCCGATCCCCTGTTTCACCGAACAGGGGACGGGGACATGGCCGGCGGCCGGGGCCGCCGCCGGCCAAATTGAGGGCGGCCCGGTCGCCGATGGCCGGGCCAGAGCCGGCCGCCGCCGCGGCCGGCCGCCAAATTACCTCTCTCCCCCTCAATTTCTCTCACTCCCTCAACTCCTCCGCGCGGCACGGAATCGTGCCGGCGGCACGGCCGGCCACCTTGGCCGGCCGGACCTCCACCGGACGCACGCCCGGCGCCGGTGGAGGCGACAGGCCAAGCCTCGGGCCCGGCGAGGCGGCGAGCACGCCGCCGGGCCCGAACCAACCGGCGGAAGCCAACCGGCTTCCGCCACCGCGCGAGAGGAGGGCCAATTGGCCCTCCCTCTCCTCTCTCTCTCCACCACCACCCCGCCGGACGCCTCCCCAGGCGCCGGCGGGGTCACCGGCCAAGAATCAGGCCCGGTGCGGCGGCGAGCACGCCGCCGGGCCTGAACCAAGGGGGACGACCGGGCTCTCTTTTCTTCTCTCTCTCGCGATCTCTCTGTCTCTCTCTCTAGTTCTCTTTCTCTCTCTCTCAGGCTCTCTCTCTCTCTCTCTCTCTGGTTCTCTTTCTCTGGTTCTCCTTCTCTCTCTCTCCGGATCTCTCCCTCTCTCTGGATCAGGGGATTACCTGATGGAAGCGGACGCCCGGATGATGGAGGGAGTCCTCCCTTCATCATATAAATAATTCCCTACGCAACGCTTCAGCCCAAGCACTCGGAAACCCATCAGACGCGACTCGAGAATCCAAGCGGCATACAGGGAATTTAAATGTCATAATAACACCCAATTAATACTGAGAGTTAACCTCCCCACTATTAAATTTTCGGGGGTTTACACCGGGCTTATCAAACCCAGGTGGCTACTGCCAAGTTGGCAGGACTTACTGGATCAGAGCAGCCAGAATTCACTGGATTTGTCACGACCTCAACCTCCGTATTTAGCCTTGTAGTCCTTCCACAGCTGATTTACTGGCTTGCCAAGAAGCTCTACAAAGTAGTTGTCACTGTACCCATTCTTCATCTTGGCATTAAGTTGAGCAACAAAACCGTTCTTAAGACCGTCGCAGTAGTCAACGAACCATGCAGTGACATCGTAACCCTGATCCCAACGATTGCCCTGCCCAGGCTTTACCCAGTGGCTCGGAGCATACCCGGCCTTCAGCCTCACAAAATCTGCTATCTCTTCTATAAGCCCTCCCGACGCTGCGCCATTCCCGTTCCACTGCCAGACATGGACCACCTCGTGATAGAGAACGCCCGTAATCTCGGTCTTCACATCACCCGAGTAGCCGGCGATGTAGTTGGCGTTGACATGGATCCCATTGTTGCTCGTGTACGCAACACCATCCATGGTCTCGATCACGAGAGTGACGAGCTGGACGTTCTTCCTGTTCGCCGCCGACTGCTTGAAGGTCGACCATGAGAAGGAAGAGGCGGCCGCAAGCACCTGCTTGCTGTAGGCGAGACCGATCTCTTTGTCGAAGCGAGCGCCGCCGGGGGTGCCGGGGGCATTGTTGCTGGCCTTGAATTCAACTGCCCCGGTGGTGTCCACGGCAGCAGAGGTCAGGATGGAAGCGATGAACAAAGCTAGCAGTGCCATTGTGCTCTTCTTTTCACTTGAGTTGCGAGGAAGCGTCAACGAAGAGCTCTTATTTATAAGGTTTTGTTGGAAATTATAGTATAGAATATTTCAATATCCAAAAGTTTTTCAAAAGTTTTCCTCCAAAAGCTTTCCCTCCTTTTGTCATAAAACCACTCTTTTTAGTCCCACATGGAAAACATATAAATCTTACTCTTACTTATATTTGTGTTACTCTCTTACTTGGTTGAATGGTCATAAGAAAGCTCACACACGCGTGAGCCGGGCCAAGCCCAATGCGAATCGGCGCAAAGGGGTGCAAATCCCATCCGTTGGATGTGCGCATGATAAGCAAAATTTTTGTCCTTTTTTATTTTTTTTTTATTTTTTTTCTTTTTCTTGATGAGTCGTCGTTTGACTGCTTTGACCGACTCCGTTGACTGATTGATTTCTTTGACCGACCCGGCAACTGTTGGATCGTCTTTTGACCAAACATTTGACGTTGACCGTTGGATTGATTGGCTGCTTTCAACCGGTGCTTGCTATCTTATTAATATTCGAAGCAATGCCGGTGATAATTGAATTCAAATCTTGCTTTCCATCATTATCCAGAGATCCATTTCCTTATCCTTATCCAGTCCAGAGATTAATTCTTTTGCTCCATTCTTATTCAAAGAGAAGGAACTCATTCGGTTGTTCATCCTCTTCTGACATTGGTGTGTGCACGTCTGTTAAAAGACTCGCTGCTATTGTATCCTGGAGGGTAGTCGTGCTCTGATCTTCTGCACCAAGATATTATCTCTAAGAGGCACAAATCTACTCTTAAGGACAGTGCCTTGCACGCCATAGCATCTTCTCAAATAGATTCAAATAGATAAGATCATCCCGGGTACTATCTTTTCTTCTTACTTATCCTACAATCTTAAGAGTAAATTTGGACTCTATTATGGTTGCTACTACTAAATCCTTTCCCGATACATCCAAGATTGAGCAATTTACCGGTTTCCATTATAAATGTTGGCAAGAGAAAATATTTTCAATATTAGACGTACATAATATTGGATATGTTTTGACTGATCCTAAACCTGAGAAAGAGAAGGACCTTCTAACCTAGAAAAAGGCTAACAGAATATGTAGGCATACTATTCTTAGTACTCTATCCAATGAACTATTTCATATTTATTATCCTATTAAACCAGCCTCTGAAATTTGGAAAAGCCTTAAAAGAAAATATATTCTTGAAGATGCTGGTTCTCAAAAATTTGCAATATGAAACCTTTTTAACTTTACCATGTCAGAAGATAAAGATGTGTCATCTCAGATCCATGCTTTCCATGTTCTTATATATGACCTTAAAAATGAAAATATTATTCTTCCTTGTGCTTTTATTGCTGGTTTCCTAATTGAAAAATTACCTGAATCTTGGAAAGATTATAAGAATAATCTAAAGCATAAAAGAAAATCTATGTTCCTTGAAGATGTCATTGTGCATATTAGGATTGAAGAACAAAACATAGCCCAAGAAAAGATTGAAAAGGCTAAAAAATGACTAGCAAGGCTAATCTAATAGAGGATGGATCTAGTAAGAAAAAACATAAGTCCTATAAGCCCAAACATAGAAACCATTACAAGAAATATGATAAGAAGCCTCATTTTCAAAGAAGTCAAAATTTTAAGAAGAAAAATGGATCTTGCTATGTTTGTGGGAAACCAGGACACCATGCTACCCAATGCATGTTCAGAAAAAATAATGATGCTCCAGCCAAACCAAAGGCTAACTTGATGGTTAGAGAAGATATGATTGCTGCGGTTGTTAGCGAGGCCAATATTGTTGCACATACAAAGGACTGGGTGATGGATTCTGGAGCCACTCATCATATATGTGGCAATAGAAATGCATTTGCCTCCTATATCCCACTGCCAAAAGGAGAGGAGCAAGTCTTTATGGGCAACTCAAAGTCTTGTTCAGTGATTGGCGAAGGAAAAGTCAATCTAAAACTAACTTCTGAAAAAGTCCTTTCACTTGGAGATGTGCTACATGTGCCGAACATCCGTGTGAACCTGATTTCAGTGGCTTTGCTTGGAAAAATGGTGTGAAAGTGTCATTTGAGTCTGACAAAGTTGTATGACCAAATCTAAAAATTTTATTGGGAAAGGATATTGTAACAAGGGTCTATTTGTATTAAATATACTCGAAGTTATGAATGGAAATGCATCATCTTCTTTTGCTTACTTGCTTGACTCTGTTAATCTTTGGCATGGTAGATTAGGATATGTTAATTACTCTTATATTAAAAGAATGAAACAATTAGGTTTGCTAAATAACATGTATACTTCTTATGATCATGAAAAATGCCAAACATGTGTAGAATCTTAATTAACCAAAAGGAGTTG
This sequence comes from Calamus simplicifolius, assembly GCA_900491605.1. Lineage (NCBI taxonomy): Eukaryota > Viridiplantae > Streptophyta > Magnoliopsida > Arecales > Arecaceae > Calamus > Calamus simplicifolius. Next base: position 1,871,143 of record UESW01003853.1, on the reverse strand, counting down.
CAAATCTATTCATACAAGAGAAACTAAATTTTTGGAATTAATTCATTCTGACTTAAGAGATTTAAAAGGTAATATGACTAGAAGTGAAAAGAAATACTATATTACTTTTATCAATGATTTTTCTCGTTATGCAATGGTTTATCTTTTAAAATCAAAAGATGAAGCCTTCGAAATATTTTTAAAATATAAGGCAGAAGTTAAAAATCAATTAACAAGAAAAAAAAAGACTTAGATCTGATAGAGGAGGAGAATATGATTCTACTTTTTTAATGAGTATTATGCACAGCATGGTATAATTCATGAATTTACTCCTCCTTATTCACCAGAATCTAATGGAGTGGCTGAGAGAAAGAATAGAACACTTAAAGAAATGATGAATGCATTGCTCCTTAGTTCTAGTGCACCCATGAACTTGTGGGGGGAAGCCCTTCTTTCTACTTGTTTTATTCAAAATAGAATAATGTAGTGAGGAAGGGAGGGAGCGAGAGAGCGATGGAGAGAGACCAAGCCGAGGCCGTGGTGAAGGTGCCATCAGGGTTTTGCTTTGCTCCAAGGCCTGAGGAGTTGCTGGTTGACTACCTTCGACCCAGGCTACTGAATGAGCCTCTGCCATGCCAGATTATCCCAGAGAAGAACATATACGATTTCCACCCCAGAGACCTTCTTGGTTCGTTCCATACCACTCTCTCTTTCTCCCTCTTTCTCTCTCTTTTTTTTTCCTTCCAATTCCATTTCTATCTGAAACAAGTAATTGCAATTATGGTTAATAGTTTATGATGGAACTTTAATTAATTCTATTTGAAACATGAGCATGCAGAACAGCAAAAAAAAAAAAAAAATGTTTAGTTCTTGAAAGCAATTCATCATGGAAAGAAAATAAATATTTATTTCTTTTGTTTGTGTTGAATTTGTAGAACTTTGCTTTTAATTGTATTTGGTAGAGTAAAGTTCAGCGTAAATTTGAAACGACCATGATTTAAAATGTATACGAAGAAAGCCTACGTTTTTTTTTCTTTCTTTCTTTCTTTCTTGTTAAATAACATTACAGAGATTTCGTCTAGTGGGTTATACAAAAATATATATATATATATATATATATATATATATATATATATATATATATATATATATATATATATATATATATATTATATATATTATATACAATGCAAAAGTATTTTACAATACTTGAGTTGAGTTGGAGTGTTTTAATTGCAATAAAAAATTTATGTTTTCACAGGCGATACGCCACCGGGAGAGCATTTGTATTTCTTTACTCCAAGGAGAAAAAACTATGTCCCAATGGAACAAGGCCTATTCGCACTGCAAATGGTGGATATTGGAAGGCTTCTACAGCAGAGAAAATCATTAAAAATAAATATGGAAAACAGATTGGCTGCAAGAGATTTTTGGTTTTCCATCAAGGAAGACAACCGAAAGGAGTAAAAATGGACTGGCTAATGATGAGTATATAATCAAGAAATTCTGGTTGCCTATCGAATATAACGAGGATGAGGTAAAGCTGCTAAAAACCTATATGCAATTCAGTTAATACATAACTATTGAGATGATATGCATTGTCATTTCCTTTATGACATATACTTTCCTCAATGGCATGACTATTTTATGATCTTTGAATCCTTTTGTACATTTTTTGTATTGAGAAAACTTATTCCTTGTCGGCCTTAAGGTAGTGTTTGATAGAAAAAATATTATCCATGGATAAGTGTACGGGATAGAGTTTATCCCCTCGCTATCCCTAGGAATATCCCTTGGCTATCCCATTGATCATATCAAATGCAAAAAGGTAAATCCATAGGATAACCTTTTTTTACTCTTATTTAGAGGGATAACCAACTATTCCTGCATTCTCTAGGGAATAAATTGAGGGGATATCCCATGGTTAACCATGGTTAACCATGGATTATCCCTTTGGTTAACTTTATTCTCTGCTATCCCTTATAGTTATGGCTTTTGGGAATAAGAGGGGATATCCAAGGGGATATCCCCTCTTATCCCCTATTTCAAACACTACCTAAAGTTTGTCACTTGTTAAGCCTCGTTTCATCTTGTTATGGCTGGGTTTATGACCCTTCGTTAAAACATTTTTACCAAAAGTCTTGTTTCCATCATAACAAATTTGGATATTATTGTTGATTCTTGCTCCATAAGTGATATGACCTGTGACATATGAATACAATAAAAAAATTCCTTCTCTCCTGATTTTCCTCATCCCCCTTTCTTTTTAGATCCTCTGAACAAAAGAGAGGTGGAAAGCATTAGGATAATTTTTCCTCTCTTTTTTTCACTCAGAAGGGGTCCAGAACCAACTTACCATCAAATTATCTTGGTTCCACACTTGTGCTGTTCAGTATGCGTTAAGTCGGGCAATTAAGATCAGTTTTGCAAACATTAGTGGAGAATGGAAGCAGAGAGAGAGAGAGAGAGGGCGGGTTCTAGTGGTGGCAGGGTCAATTGGTTTCCTAGGTGAGGAAACACATGGAGAAATTGGAATTAGGAGCGTCACTTGGGGTGGTAATTGTAGTAGATACTGGCTGATAGCCATTTTGATGGATGTGTCCGACAGAGGCAATTGCCACAAATAGTGCTGGCGGTGCACTGTGAAAGAGGAGATATGTGTGGTTGGGCAAATTGATTGAGGCATAGATAGAATAGCTCCTATCCAATTCAAATAAATTGAGATGATTGGTTTCAAACTAGGGCTTTTAAAATGAGAAGATCCAAATGCTCATACAACTGGTACAAAAGATAGGTGTCAAAACTGAGGTCAGGAACATCTTTTGGGGTCTAATATATCTATCAACTGGTTCCTTAAAACTTTACATGTTTGTCAATTGGTTGGTGTAAAACTTGCTGGGTCAAAATGGGTTTAACCAGTATTGTAGACCTTGACCTAACAAGGCCTAACAAATGCCAAAATCCCTTAGAATTCTCATTTCTATTCAGATTTAACAACAATTTCAGAGGTAGAATTTTAATAGGTAGTTATGACATCCATTTTGTAGGATGTGAGACCAGGTTGTGTATCATTCACATTGTCTTCCCCTCGTCCCCATACTTTGGCTTAGTTTCCCATTCCATTAACTCTCTGCTACTCAAGTGTCACCCTCTACTTCACTACTCGCTTTTTCAATGGTGCACTGGCTTCTTGATTAAATTGACTTATACCCTACAATATATCTCATTATTTTTTGGGGGGGCTGTGGGAACTAATTTTGTTGATTAAATTGGCTTATACCCTGTTATGTACTTGTCTTCATCTGAAAAGATGATTGACATTGTTGCTTAGTTTATGATTTGGAGCTTATGATCTAGATCGCAATGGCCCTAAACATTCTGAATCTGATCCTTAGATCAGGATCTATTGTGGATTGCAGGATTTAGATCCATTGGATGAACCATACATTGGTTCAGAAGATCTGATTTGATTAATTTATTTGGATATTAAAACCTTTTTAGGCCAATTTCTACTATTTCTTTGACCATTTGGTTCTTAGACCACTTATCACTAATAAATCTTGAATAGTAAAAGTAGAAAGTCTGTTATTGGAGTTTCATAGAGTTAAAAATAAGTTGCAATTTTTTTGTATATTTACAACCATATGTTAAAGTCTAGTTCTTGTTTATTCTAATGTGTTTTACATAAAAAGATAATTAAATTGATAGATAGTATATAAATGTCATGAATAACCAAAAAGAATGTTTCATTAGAAATACTATACCTGGGCCTAAATTAGTGAAAACTAGGCTTGTTTTATCTATACTTTTTATTCTACATTCATCAGCTTTATGGTTGTCTCATATATAAATTTTTGTATTCCTTTTATTTTGAGGAATTTCTGAAAAAAATGTGAAAAATCTTAGAATCTACAATCTAATTCACAATCTAGCCCCCTCAAAGATATTTGACTCAATCCGATCTTGACAACATTAATGCCTCATAAAGAGATAAGCTAGATACAAATGATTAAACTTTTATTATCTCTGACCTTAAGGTAAAGAAAAAGAATAACTAAAACCTGATTTGTTGTGATGTTAGAAGATATAAACATTCAGTGGCATTTTGACCACCTAGTGGCAAAAAAAAATCCTTTTTGCCTGCCTAAATGGTCTTGGAGAGACCACTAACATTCTGGTTTAAATCCACTAGCCAAATTTAGTGGTTACCATAAGCCTCTTATCTTGCGTGTCATTATGGTTAAGATCAGAAATTATTTTATTGTATAATTTGTAGAATAATTCATTACATACAGATGAGCAAACAATGCAGCTTTTATATTATTAAAATAATTTGAAAGAAAAAGATAATTGGAGATTTTTGGTTCAAAATCAAACATTTGTTTTTTAATTTTAGTTTTCTTAAATTCAAGACAAATTATAAAGTAATAAATCATCTTTCTTGGAGCTCGGTACTTTGGCATTGTGTGAGATATATAAAAAAATTTAAAATCAAAACAGTCAAAGAATGATAATCGAATGGAGGAGAAAGGATCACCCCAATATTTTGGTAATGAAGAAGACATGGATAATATGAATGATGATGGTTCATTACAAAGCATACTTGTTGATCGTCAAGTGCCACCGCATCCAACTCCACGCAGCCATGGCAACACACAAGCTAAAGGCTATGTTCCTTCTCCTAAAGCGTGCCTATCAGATTCCTCTCCATTAGAAATCACTACCATGATGGGTATGCCGAGTCCCTCGATGCCAGATTTTATGATATGGGTTATGATAGCCATCGAGTTAGGCTATTATTTCCTCACTATCAAGATGCTCATTCATCTAGGTTTGATGGTACCGATGGTTTTCTCCAGCCTGAGGCTTTGAGCATCCTTAATGAGAATATATTGCCTATGTCTTCAGTACAACTAGGTGCCTCAGAGCATTACCTCAATTTGGAATCAGTTTCTTCATTCCCGTTTCATGATTCAATTGGTTTACCCTTTAATGGGCATCTAATGTCATTGCCACAACACATGCAATTATCAGAGTTTGGCATTGCAACTGATCCATCTGGCCAACCAATACATGCTATCATCCTCCCAAAGCTCTCCACTCTATGGTCAGTACCAAGCAGCTCCACTTGAAGGCCCACAAAACATGCTAGCAAATTGGTACATCAGAACCAATGGTTCAAGCACCAATTACTAGACAACTTGGATGAAAACAATATTTTTGTTTATGCATATGAAATTGTAATGATGCTCAATAACACCCACAAGGGATGGGCATTTTTCTTTTTGTAATACTATATTTTTTTTGAAAATAAAAATATGTATTTGTTAATTTTGTCTTTCATAGTCTTTCATCTAAATCCATTAATTAAAGGTTTTTGAGAGAATGTGCAAAATTTAAATTATAATCTTATAGGTTTGTGAGTTCCTTGATAGATTTCATTACAAGATCACCTGGTTTTGAGAACAGGCGTGAATTGTAAGGTGTATATGGTATGGTGGCTGCGCTCTCTCCTGGAGGCAACGTATAGATCTTAGATCCAAGGAAAAAAAAATAAGGCAGTAGTGATAAGAAATGAGGACAAACTTTTTCATGTATATATTTCTTCTCTGTTCGTGTACCTTCTATATACAAGTGATCAGAACTGAACTTGAACAGAACACCAGAAAAAATTTCTGGATGAGGCATTCTTAACAACTCTAGTACTAATTAAAACAAAAAAGATATACAAATGCAACTATGAGAGAGAAACTTGTTATAACAGCTAACAACTTTACGAATTAAGCTTGTACGGTTGCATTTCCTTTGGTTTCGGTGATATAGTTGTACTATGATAGTCCATCGCAAGCTGGACTATGAGGATTAAATAGTCCGAGCTTGGAAATATAAAAAGAAAAGGACTGAGGTGGCAATGCCTTGGTTAGCATATCAGCAGTTTGTAGTCTAGCTGGTATATGGAGAAGTTTGACAGAACCCTCAAGCAGCTTCTCACAAATAAAATGACAGTCAAGCTCAATATGTTTTGTTCGCTCGTGGAAAACTGGGTTTTCAGCAATATGAATAGCAGATTTGTTGTCACAATAGATGGTAACCGGTTGAGAATGAACCACATGGAGATCAGAGAGGAGATATAGCAACCATTGTACCTCTCCAGTAACAGAAGCTAGTGCTCTGTATTCAGCCTCAGAAGATGATCTAAAGACTGTGTGTTGCTTCTTGGATTTCCAGGAAATGAGTGAGTTCCCGAGATAAACACAGAAACCCATGGTGGAGCGTCTGGTTGTCAGACAACCAGCCCAATCAGCATCACAAAAAGCTTTGAGTTGTAAAGCGGAGTCACTAGGGAAGAAGAGGCCAAGACCAGGTTGTTGCTTGACATAGCGTAGAACTCGGTGAGCTGCCTGTAAATGACTAGAATTTGGTTGTGCCAAGAACTGACTTAATTGGTTGGTAGCATATGCAATGTCAGGCCGGGTGTTGGTGAGATAAAGAAGTCGACCAATCAATCGCCTATATGAAGATTCATCAACCTGGTCAGTAGAGTTATCTGATGGTCTGAGCTGAAGATTACTTACCATGGGTGTAGGTTTGGCCTTAGCTGTCACAAACCTAGTATCTCGTAGTAATTCTACTGCATATTTCCTTTGGGATAGGTGGATTCCCGTGCTTGTTCTTGCCACCTCAAAACCCGAGGTCTTTAATGAAAAACTTGGCATTAAGAAAAGACTTGATTGAGGTGAGTTGGTCATAGTTATCACCGGCCAAGATTATGTCGTCCACATAAACCAATAATACAGTGAAAGAAGGGCCATCAGATCTCATGAACAAGGAATAATCACACTTGGATTGAGAGAAACCATGCTGAAGCAAGAGAGTGAGTTTAGAAAACCATTGTCTACTTGCTTGTTTGAGACCATAGATGGACTTTCTCAATCTGCATACTGGATTGGAAACTCCTAAGGGTGCTGTGTAGCCGGGAGGCAATTCCATGTAGACTTCTTCATTGAGGTCGTCATGCAAGAATGCATTATTGACATCTAATTGCTCAAGGTACCATCCATGAATAGCTGCCAAGGCAAGTAAGAGTCTAATTGAAGTCAATTTAGCAACGGGAGAGAAAGTGTCTAGATAATCAACTCCGAATGTCTGGGTGTAGCCTTTTGCAACCAGTCGGGCTTTGTATCGTTCCACAGTACCATCAGCACGAGTCTTAATTTTATAGACCCATTTGCATCCAACGGGAGATTTGTTTGCAGGAAGACTCACCACCTCCCAAGTACCGTTTGACAAAAGGGCATCAAGTTCTAGGTACATGGCTTGTTTCCAGCAGTCCAAAGTATTTGCTTCTTTAAATGTTTGTGGTTCAGTTAATTTATCAAGGGCTACAGTAAAAGCTCGGTTAACAGGATCAAGAGAAGAGTATGAAATAACAGAAGACAAAGGATAGCGAGAAGAGTCTGAACTGACCAGAAGTCCTGAGACCGATCGCTCCTGCTGAGTAGAGCCGGGCTTATAGTGTTCATATGTGGATAGGTATGCAGGAGGTTTTGATATACGGCTGGATCTACGTAATTGGTCAACTTCGGTTGGAGGAAGAGTTGGATCATTTGACGTGGAGTGATAAGGTGTAACCATATTTTCGGGGTCATCATATACGGGTACTTGCTCAGGTGTAATAGGTAACGGGAATGTTGTAGTCGAAGTGGTATGGGAGTCTTCTTTGAACGGAAAAGTGGTTTTGAAAAATGTGACATCCCTATTAAAGAATATGTCGTGGCTGTCCAAATCATATAAACGATAACCTTTAACCCCTCTGGGATAACCAAGAAATATGCATTTTCTAGCTCTAGGAAGGAACTTGGATTGATGCGGGATCACAGAGGCATAACACAGGCAGCCAAAAGTTTTAAATTTATCTAGTTTTGGGACCTTTCCATACAATACCTCATGTGGCGTTTTGTTATGAAGTACAGGAGAGGGAATTAAATTAATGATATGCACAGCATGTAAAATGCAATATCCCCAAAATGGAAGAGGAAGTGCAGCTTGGAATCTCAACGCTCTAGCAATATTTAGAATATGTTGGTGTTTACGTTCAACTTTACAATTTTGTTGGGGAGTTCCAATGCATGACATTTCATGAAACACACCCTTTTCATGAAAAAATTTTGTTAAATGAAACTCTGAACCTTGATCGCTACGAAATCTTCTAATCTTGATACCAAATTGAGTATAAACCATATTGAAGAAGTTTTCAATATGTGAGTAGACTTCAGATTTATGTTTCATTAAGTAGACCTAAACAGCTCTAGAATGATCATCAACCAATGTAAGAAAGAACTTGTAACCATCAATAGTGGGCACAGAATATGGTCCCCAAACATCCATGTGGATTAATCAAAATATGTGGAGCTATAGATTCACTTACAGGGAATGCATATCGCTTATGTTTCGCAAGATGACAGCTTTCACAATGTGATACTGCATCAGGAACAACTGAAGGACAAATATCAGCTAAAAGTTTTAACTTAGAGTTGGGAACATGGCCTAATCTGTAGTGCCAAAGATTTGCTTTATGATTTGGATGTCTAGCAGTTGTAGCTGTTATGAGACTAGAGCCAGGAAGATTTGTGGCGAGTGGTTGGTGAAGGTAGAACAAGCCCTGACTTTTCTCAGCAGTACAAATCGTTCTCCGTTAGACAAGGTCCTGTACATGACAGAAATTAGAAGAAAAAACAAGTGAGACAGAATTGCTTTGAGTGAGCTGACACACAGAAATTAAATTGAAGCCAAAAGTGGGAACAAATAAGACATTATCAAGAATGAGATTGTTAGAAAACCACACTTGGCCTGAATGGGTGGCTGATGTTTTGTGGCCATTTGGCAACGTGACAAAGACATGAGATAGTGTACTGGGGTTAGAAAGGCAAGTAAAGTTGCATGTAATGTGATGGGTTGCACCAGAGTCAATAATCCATGAATGATCATATATGTTGTGATGTGATAAAAGAATGATACCTGCCGAGATACAAGAATTATTTAAAGGTGGGTTGAAGACAGAATTTATCTGTGGTGTGGGAGCAGTAGGAACAAATTCTGCACCCTCTACGGTTGATTTGGAAAGGTTCCCAGGTGAGGGTTGGGTTGGAGCTGATTGCTGGAGAAGAGCCATTAGACCGTCACGTTGATCCTGAGTCAATCGGAGATGGGAGAGCGAAGGAGCGATGTCCTAAACCTGAGAATTAGACACATGATTAGAGACGGCACGCCCAATAATGCCAAGAGATGTGCCGCGCCCTCTGCCTCGGAACCCAGGCAGGTATCCGTGTATCTTGAAACACTTGTCCACGCTGTGTCCCAACATTTTACAGTGAGTACAGTAGGGTCTGTTTGAGCCAAAACGCTTGGATGAAAAATTGCTGTTGTTTGTCAGAGCAAGAGAATCCGGCGTAGCTCCAATGATGGGTGGTGGCTGAGATGACTTGGGAAGTTGCCGCTCATGTTGCAAGGCTAGGAATAAAACCCGGCTAATAGATGGTAGAGTCTCCATCAAGAGTATCTGAGACTTTACTGTAGTGAAATTGTCATTGAGACCTTGGAGAAATCGAATAACCTGGTCATTGTTGTGATAGCTGCGTACTACCTTGATTGCTTCACAACTACTTGCTCCAGTCTCCACGCATTTGCAACTTGGAATGGGGCGAAACTGTTGGAGTTGATCCCATAAGACCTTTATTGTGTGAAGTACTCATTTACGGAGAGAATGCCCTGGTTAAGGGAATAAATTTCCCGTTGTAGATCAGCAATACGAATGAAATCACCTTTTCCAAATCTCTCTCGGAGGTCAGCCCACACGTCCGCAGCGGTGTCAAACCAAATCAAGCTTTGAACCAATGAGGGTTCTATTGAATGCATAAGCCAGCTTAGCACCATAGTGTTGCATCTTTCCCAGGTGTGTGTGATTGTACCATCAACAAAATGAAGTTTATTCTTAGACTGGAGAGCCATTCTCATGGCCCGACTCCATGAGTGGAAATTACTCCCATCCAGAGTTGGAGCGACAAGAACCAGGGATGGATTCTCGTTTGCATGGAGAAAGTATGGGTTGGACAAGTCATTGCTAAGGTTATGAGTAGGTGCAGGTAAGACAGGATTGGCTTCGGCCATTTTTACAAGAGATCATAGGACTAGAAAAGCTCTGATACCATGATAAGAAATGAGGACAAACTTTTTCATGTATATATTTCTTCTCTGTTCATGTACCTTTTATATACAAGTGATCAGAACTGAAACTTGAACAGAACACCAGAAAAGATTTCTGGATGAGACATTCTTAACAACTCTAGTACTAATTAAAACAGAAAAGATATATAAATATAACTATGAGAGAGAAACTTGTTATAACAGCTAATAACTTTACGAATTAAGCTTATACGGTTGCATTTCCTTTGGTTTCGGTGATATAGTTGTACTCTGATAAGTAGGAGACCAGCTTTCATGAAGGGTTAATGAACAAGATGGTGACCCCCCATTCATGGAAGATGAGTCAATGCCAAAAGACTTGATATAGAAGACAAAAGATCTCCAACGAGAGCCTGGAAATCATATGACCAGAATTCAATAGATATTATTTAATATAAATTGAGTAGCTGGTCATTTACTTGGTGACCAGGGACCTAGATGTAATGCTCTATTTCTTTTTGCTTGGACAAGGCGGCAAGGTGCATAACAATGTGGCCTCCCTTTGCTGACCACTTGGCAATAGCGAGAGATTAATTCAAGCCTAAAATTTGGCCAACGTAAAGGCAAATAAATCCATCAAATGCGCCCCGTGATGTTGGCAGCTGGGAGTAAGTAGCAATAGAGAATGATGGATCACCCAACAACACAAGATTTTAGAATATTTGTATCTATATGTATCTATTATATATATATTTATATTAAATATATATAATATGCAAATGTGATCATACCTAAATTGAATAATATGGTTGTCGTATCATTGATACAATTTGTTAGATAAATTTTATCATCTCTCAAATACTTAAAGATTAAAAATTACTTGCTTTGAGAGTTTCCAATCCAAGTAATCAAGACAAATATATATTTTTGACGTCCTATATATCCAAACTTTTCAACTTTTAGCCATTTGATCCGTATGCTATGTATTATTTATATACTTCAGCGACTGCATCACATCTTAAATCATCGATGCAACACCACTATCATTTAATCTAGATCCGATAAAATCTATTTGAAAATTATAAAAAAACCAAGTTTTGCCTGTGCATGTGTATACATACAATAGCACTCTCTACCCAGCTTCCATTTACCCTTATCCTATTCAGTTTGCTCTGTATGTTATCGTAATAAGGCAATGCTACAATAGCTTAAAAGTAAGCCTGGCTAGGCTTAGGCCAAATTCAAAGTGCGTAGCAGAATTAACGAAATTTTTTTATTTTCTGAATATTTGTATCGCTAATGTGTCACTAAATAGCAACGGCGTCGCAAATTAATCACTAATTTGGCAGGATTAACCAGTGGAATTTTTTTTTATTTTATGGGAAAATGAGTCGTTAATGCGTCGCTAAATGGCAACGCAATAAGTGCGTCGCTGAATTAATATATTTTTATATTTTCTGGATATTTGCGTCGCTAATGTGTTGCTAAATAGCGATGCAATTAATTGCATCGCTGAATTAATTGAATTTTTTTATTTTATGGATATTTGCATTGCTAATGCGTCGCTAAATAGCGACGCCAAATAATTACATCGCTAATTAATCGCTAATTTGCCAGGATTAACCGGCAGAAATTTTTTTTATTTTCTAGGTAAATGCGTCGCTAAATTGTGATGCAATTAAGTACGTTCAAATTTTTTTGTTATCTTAATATTTGCGTCGCTAATATATCGCTAAATAGCGATGCTAAATAATTACATCGCTAATTAATCGCTAATTTGCCAGGATTAACCGGCAAAATTTTTTTTTATTTTCTAGGTAAATGCGTCGCTAAATTGTGATGCAATTAAGTACGTTCAAATTTTTTTTGTTATCTTAATATTTGCATCGCTAATATATCGCTAAATAGCGATGCTAAATAATTACGTCGCTAAATTAATAAATTTTTTTTATTTTTTGAATATTTGTCTCGCTAATGCTTCGCTAAATAGCGACGCAATTAATTGCATCGCTGAATTAACGAATTTTTTTTATTTTTGTGATATGCATCACTAATTAGTCGCTAAATAGTGATGCAATTAACTGCATCATAGATTAACAAATTTTCTTTAATTTTTTATTTTTATTTTTATTTTTTAATTAATGAAATTTTTAAGTAACGAATTTTTAATTTTTGATCCGACGGTTGTTAAATTAATGACTTTTTCATCGCTAAATTTTGGATTCTTTAATTAACAAAATTTTTAAGTAACGAATTTTTAATTTTCGATCCGATGGTTGCGATTGATCCAAGCCATGATCTCGATCGGCGATTATCGATCAGACAGTTGTGATCCATCCGATCGAAGACGATCCGATGGTTGCGATCGATCCAAGCCATGATCCTGATCGGCGATGATCGATCCGACGGTTGCGATCCATCCGATCGGCGATGATCTAATAGTTGCGATCCATCCAAGCCATGATCCTGATCGGCGATGATCGATCAGACCGTTGCGATCAATCTGATCAGCGATGAGCCGACGGTTGTGATCGATCTGAGCCATGATCCCGATCGATGATTATCGATCAGTCCGTTGCGATCAATCCGATCGGTGACGATCCGATGGTTGCGATCGATCCAAGCCATGATCCTGATCGGCGATGATCGATCAGACCGTTGCGATCAATTCGATCGGAGATGATCCGACGGTTGCGATCGATCCAAACCATGATATCCCGATCGGCGATGATCGATCCGACGGTTGTGATCCATCCGATCAGGGACGATCCGACGGTTGCGATCCGTCCATGCCATTATCCCAATCGGTGATGATCGATCAGACGTTGCGATTAATCCGATCGGCGATGAGCCTACGGTTGCGATCGATCCAAGCCATGATCCCGATCGGCGATAATCGATCCGACGGATGTGATCCATCCGATCGGCGACAATCCGATGGTTGCGATCCATCCAAGCCATGATCCCGATCGGTGATGATCGATTAGACCGTTGTGATCAATCCGATCGGAGACGAGCCAACGGTTGCGATCCATCCAAGCCATGATCCCAATCGGCGACAATCGATCTGACCGTAGGGATCAATCAGATCGGTGATGAGCTGACAGTTGTGATCGATCCAAGCCATTATCCCGATCGGAGATGATCGATCATACCATTGCGATCCATCCGATCAGCGACGATCCGATGGTTGCGATTGATCCAAGCCATGATCCCGATCGGTTGTGATCGATCCGATGGTTGTGATCCATCCAATAGGAGATGATCCGACGGTTGCGATCGATCCAAGCCATGATCCCGATCGGCGACGATCCGACAGTTGCGATCCATCCAATCGGCGATGATCCGATGGTTGCGATCCATCCAAGCCATAATCCCAATTGGCGATGATCGATCAGACCGTTGCGATCAATCCGATCGGCGACGAGCCTACGGTTGCGATGATCCAAGCCATGATCCCAATCGACAATTATCGATCAGACCATTGCGATAAATCCGATCGGCAACAATCCGACGATTGCGATCGATCCAATCCATGATCCCGATCGGCGATGATCAATCAGACAGTTGCGATCCATCCGATCGGCGACGATCCGATGGTTGCGATCGATCCAAGCCATTATCACGATCGGCGATGATTGATCGGACCATTGCGATCAATCCGATCGGCGACAATCTGATGGTTGCGATCGATCCAAGCCATGATCCCGATCGGCGATAATCGATCCAAGGGTTGTGATCAATCCGATCGGCGATGATCCGACTATTGCGATCGATCCAAGCCATGATCCCGATGATTACGATCAATCCAAGCCATGATCTCGATCGGCGATGATCGATTCGATGGTTGTGATCAATCCGATTGGCGATGATCCGACAGTTGCGATCGATCCAAGCCATGATCCCGATCGGCGAGGATCGATCCGACGGTTGTGATCCATCCGATCGGCGACGATCTGACGGCTGCAATCGATCCAAGCCATGATCCCGATCGGCGATGATTGATCTGACGGTTGCGATCCATCCGATCGAATATGAACCGACGGTTGCGATCGATCTAAGCCATGATCCTGATTGGCAATGATCGATCTAACGGTTGCGATCCATCCGATCGGGACGATCCGATGGTTGCGATCCATCCAAGCCATGATCCCGATCGGTGATGATCGATCAGACCATTGTGATCAATCCGATCGGCGACGAGCCGACGGTTGCGATTGATCCAAGCCATGATCCTGATTGGCGATTATCGATCAGACCATTGCGATCAATCTGATCGGCGATGATCCGATGGTTGCGATCGATCCAAGCCATGATCCCGATCAACGATGATCGATCAGACCGTTACGATCCATTCGATCAGTGACAATCGGACGGTTGCGATCGATCCAAGCCATTATCTCGATCGGCGATGATCGATCATACGATTGCGATCCATCCGATCGGCGATGATCCGACGGTTGCAATCGATCCAAGCCATGATCCCGATCGGCGATGATTGATCCGAGGGTTGCGATCAATCCGATCGGCGAGGATTCAACGATTGTGATTGATCTGAGCCATGATCCCGATCGGCGATGATCGATCGGACCATTGCGATCAATATGATCGGCGATGATCCAATGGTTGCGATCGATCCGAGCCATGATCCCGATCGGCAATGATTAATCCGATGGTTGTGATCAATCCGATCGACGATGATTCGACGATTGCGATCGATCCAAGCCATGATCCCGATCGGCAATGATCGATCGGACCATTGCGATCAATCTGATCAGAGATGATCCGATGGTTCCGATCGATCCAAGCCATGATCATGATCGGTGATGATCGATCTGACCGTTGCGATCAATCAGATCAGCGACGATCCAACGATTGTGATCGATCCAAGCCATTATCACGATCGATGATGATCGATCGGACCGTTGCGATCAATCCGTTCGGCGATGATCTGATGGTTGCGAATGATCCAAGCCATGATCCCGATCGGCGATGATCGATCCGATGGTTGCGACCATCCGATCGGCGACGAACCGATGGTTGCGATTGATCCAAGCCATGATCCCAATCGGCGATGATCGATCAGACCATTGCGTTCAATCCAATCGGTGATGATTCGACGGTTGCGATCGATCCAAGCCATGATTCTGATCAGCCATGATCGATCGGATTGTTGGGATCAATCCGACGGTGGGATATATGCGTCGCTAAATAGCGATGCAATAATTCCTTCGTTAAATTAATGATTTTTTTATTTTTAATTTATTGCATCGCTGAATTAACAAAATTTTTTTATCTTCTAGATATTTGCGTCGCTAATGCATCGCTAAACAGCGATGCAATTCGCTGAATTAATGAATTTTTTTTATTTTTTATGATATGCATCGCTAATTAGTCGCTAAATAGCGACGCAATTAACAGCGTCGCAGAATTAACAAATTATTTTTTATTTTTTAATTTTTTAATTTTTGATTTTTTAATTAATGAAAATTTTAAGTAACAAATTTTTAATTTTCGATCCGACGATTGCTAAATTAATGATTTTTTCATCGCAAAATTTTTATTTTTTAATTAACGAAACTTTTAAGTAACGAATTTTTAATTTTCGATCTAACGGTTGCGATCGATCCAAGCCATGATCCCGATCGGCGATTATCGATCAGACGGTTGCGATCCATCCGATCAAAGATGATCCGACGGTTGCGATCGATCCAAGCCATGATTTCGATCGGCGAAGATCTATCCAACGGTTGCGATCCATCCGACTGGCGATGATCCGATGGTTGCGATCCATCCAAGCCATGATCACGATCTGCGATGATCGATCAAATCGTTGCGATCCATCCGATCGGCGACGAGCTGATGGTTGCGATCGATCCAAGCCATGATCCCAATCGGCGATTATCAATCAGACCGTTGCGATCCATCCGATCGGCGACGATCTGACGATTGCGATCGATCCAAGCCATGATCCCAATCGGCGATAATCGATTAGACCATTGCGATCCATTCGATCGGCGATGATCCGACTGTTGTGATCGATCCAAGCCATTATCCTGATCGGCGATGATCGATCATACCGTTGCGATCAATCCGATCGGCGATGATCCGACGATTACGATCGATCCAAGCCATGATCCCGATCAGCGATGATCAATCCAACGGTTGCGATCAAAACCGATCAGCAACGATCCGACGGTTGCGATCGATCCAAGCCATGATATTCGATCGGCGATGATCGATCCGACGGTTGCGATTCATCCGATCGACAATGAACCGACGGTTGCGATTGATCCGATCCGATCGATGATGATCCAACGATTGCGATCCATCCAAGCCATGATCTCTATCGACGATGATCGATCCGACCATTGCGATCTATCAGATCGGCGATGAGCCAACGGTTGTAATCGATCCAAGCCATGATCCCGATCGGCGATTATCGATCAGACCGTTGCGATCCATCTGATCGACGATGATCCAAACGTTGCGATCAATCCAAGCCATGATCCCGATCAGCGATAACGATCAGATCGTTGCGATCCATCCGATCGGCAACGATCCGACGGTTGCAATCGATCCAAGCCATTATCCCAATCGGCGATGATCGATCGGACCATTGCGATCAATCCTATTGGCGATGATCCGACGGTTTGGATCGATCCAAGTCATGATCCCGATCGGCGATGAACGATCCGACGGTTGCGATCAATCCGATCGGCGACGATCCGATGGTTGCGATCGATCCAAGCCATGATTCTGATCGGCGATGATCGATCGGACCATTGTGATCAATCCGATCGGAGACAATCCGACGGCTACGATCAATCCAAGCCATTATCTCGATCGACATTGATCGAACAGACCATTGCGATCAATCCAATCGGCGATGATCCGATGGTTGCGATCGACCCAAGCCATGATCCCAATCGGTGATTATCGATCCGACGGTTGCGATCCATTCAATCGGAGATGATCTGACATTGTGATCGATCAAAGCCATGATCCCAATCGGCGATTATCGATTCGACGGTTGCGATCCATCCGATCGGTGACGATCCGACGTTTGCGATCCATCCAAGCCATGATCCCGATCGGCAATGATCGATCAGACCGTTGCGATCAATCCGATTGGCGACGAGCCAATGATTGCGATCGATCCACACCATGATCCCGATCGGTAATTAATAAATTTTTTTTATTTTTTGTGAAATGCATCGCTAATTAGTCGCTAAATAGCAATGCAATTAACTCGATCGCAGAATTAATGAATTTTTTTAAATTATTAAATTATTAATTTTTTTATTATTTAATTAATGAAATTTTTAAGTAACGAATTTTTAATTTTTGATCCGACGGTAACTAAATTAATGATTTTTTCATCGCTAAATTTTTGATTTTTTAATTAACGAAATTTTTAAGTAACGAATTCTTAATTTTCGATCCGATGGTTGTGATCGATCCAAGCCATGATCCCGATCGGCGATTATCGACCAGACGGTTGCGATCCATCCGATCGGAGACAATTCGACGGTTGCGATCGATCCAAGCCATGATCCCGATCGACGATGATCGATACGATGGTTGCGATCCATTCGAACGACGACAATCCTACCGTTGCGATCCATCCAAGCCATGATCCCGATCGGCAATGATCGATCAGACCATTGCGATTAATCTGATCGGCGATGAGCCGACGGTTGCGATCGATCCAAGCCATGATCCCGATCGGCGATTATCGATCAGACCATTCTGATCCATCCGATCATCGATGATCCGACGGTTGCGATCATCCAAGCCATGATCTCGATCGGCGATGATAGATCAGACCGTTACGATCCATCCGGTCGGCGATGATCCGATGATTGCGATCGATCCAAGCCATTATCCTGATCGGCGATGATCGATCGAACCGTTGCGATCAATCCGATCGGCGACGATCCGACGATTGCGATCGATCCAAGCCATTATCCCGATCGGCAATTATCGATCAGACCGTTGCGATCAATCCGATCGGCGACGATCCGATGGTTGCGATCGATCCAATCCATAATCCAAATCAGCGATGATCAATCCGATCGTTGCGATCCATCCGATCGGCAACGATCCGATGGCTGAAATCGATACAAGCCATTATCCCGATTGGCGATGATCGATCGGACCGTTGCGATCAATCCGATTGGCGACGATCCAATGGTTGCAATCGATCCAAGCTATGATCCCGATCGGCGATGATCGATCCGAGGGTTGCGATCAATCCAATCGGCAATGATCCGATAGTTGCAATCGATCCAAGCCATGATCCCGTTCGGCGATGATCGATAAGACCGTTGCGATCAATCCAATCGGAGACGATCCGATGGTTGCGATCCATCCAAGCCATGATCCCGATCGGCGATGATCGATTCGATGGTTGCGATCAATCCGATCGGCGATGATCCGACGGTTGCGATCGATCCAAGCCATGATCCCAATCGGCAATGATCGATCAGACTATTGCGATCAATCCGATCGGCGATAATCCGACGGTTGTGATTGATCCAAGCCATTATCCCGATTGGCGATGATCAATCCGATGGTTGCGATCAATCCGATCGATGACGATCCGACGATTACGGTCGATCCAAGGGATCATCCCGATTAGCGATGATTGATCGGACCATTGCGATCAATCCAATCGGCAACAATCCGACGATTGAGATCGATCCAAGCCATGATCCCAATCAGCGATGATCGATCCGACGATTACGATCCATCCGATCGGAGACGATCCGACGGTTGCGATCCATCCAAGCCATGATCCCGAACGGTGATGATCAATCAGACCGTTGCGATTAATCCAATCGGCGATGAGCCGACTGTTGCGATCGATCCAAGCCATGATCCTGATCGGCGATGATCGATCTGACCATTGCGATCAATCCGATCGGTGACCATCCGATGGTTGCGATCGATCCAAGCCATGATTTCGATCAGCGATGATCGATCGGATCGTTGGGATCAATCCGACGGTTGGATAGATGCGTCGCTAAATAGCGACGCAATAATTGCGTCGCTAAATTAATGATTTTTATTTTCTAATTTATTACGTCGCTGAATTAATAATTTTTTTTTATCTTCTAGATATTTGCGTCGCTAATGCATCGCTAAGCAGCGACGCAATTCGCTGAATTAACAATTTTTTTTTTATTTTTATAACATGCATCGCTAATTAGTCACTAAATAGCGACACAATTAATTGCGTCGCAGAATTAACAAATTATTTTTAATTTTTTAATTTTTAATTTTCAATTTTTTAATTAATGAAAATTTTAAGTAACAAATTTTTAATTTTCGATCCGACGATTGCTCAATTAACGATTTTTTCATCGCTAAATTTTTGATTTTTTAATTAACGAAACTTTTAAGTAATGAATTTTTAATTTTCGATCTGACGGTTACGATCGATCCAAGCCATGATCCCGTTCGGTGATTATCGATCAGACGATTGCGATCCATCCGATCGGAGATGATCCAACGGTTGCGATCGATCCAAGCATGATTTTGATCGGCGATGACCGATTCGATGGTTGCGATCCATCCGACCGGTGATGACGATCTGTGATGATCAATCAGACCGTTGCAATCCATCCGATCGGCGATGAATCGATGGTTGCGATCGATCCAAGCTATGATCCCAATCGGCGATTATCAATCAGACCGTTGCGATCCATCCGATCGGCGATGATCCGACAGTTGCGATCCATCCAAGCCATGTTCTCGATCGGCAATGATCGATCAGACCATTGCGATCCATTCGATCGGCGATGATCCGACTGTTGCGATCGATCCAAGCCATGATCCCGATCGGCTATTATCGATCAGACCATTGCGATCCATCCGATCAGCGATGATCCGACGGTTGCGATCTATCCAAGCAATGATCTCGACCGACGATGATAGATCATACCGTTGTGATCCATCCGATTGGCGATGATCCGACGATTACGATCGATCCAAGCCATGATCCCGATCGGCAATGATCGATCGAACCATTGCGATCCATCCGATTGGCGACGATCTGACGGTTGCGATCGATCCAAGCCATGATCCCAATCGGCGATTATCAATCAGACCATTGCGATCCATCCGATCGGCGACGATCCAATGATTGCGATCGATCCAAGCCATGATCCCAATCGGCGATAATCGATCAGACCATTGCGATCCATTCGATCGGCGATGATCCGACTGTTGCGATCGATCCAAGCCATTATCCTGATCGGCGATGATCGATCATACCGTTGCGATCAATCCGATCGGCGACGATCCGACGATTACGATCGATCCAAGCCATGATCTCGATCGGCGATGATCAATCCAACGGTTGCGATCAAACCGATCGGCGACGATCCGACAGTTGCGATCGATCCAAGCCATGATTCTGATCGGCGATGATCGATCCGACGGTTGCAATTCATCTGATCGAGGATGAACCGACGGTTGCGATTGATCCGATCCGATCGATGATGATCCAACAGGTGCGATCCATCCAAGCCATGATCTCGATCGACGATGATCGATCTGACCATTGCGATCTATCAGATCGGCGATGAGCCAACGGTTGCAATCGATCCAAGCCATGATCCCGATCGGCAATTATCGATCAGACCGTTGCGATCCATCCAATCGACGATGATCCGAACGTTGCGATCAATCCAAGCCATGATCCCGATCAGCGATAACGATCAGACCGTTGCGATCCATCCGATCGGCAACGATCCGACGGTTGCGATCGATCCAAGCCATTATCCCGATCGGCGATGATTGATCGGACTGTTGCGATCAATCCTATTGGCGATGATCCGACGGTTTGGATCGATCCAAGCCATGATTCCGATCGGCGATGAACGATCCGACGGTTGCGATCAATCCGATCGGCGACGATCCGATGGTTGCGATCGATCCAAGCCATGATTCCGATCGGCGATGATCGATCAGACCATTGTGATCAATCCGATCAGAGACAATCTGATGGCTACGATCGATCCAAGCCATTATCTCGATCGACATTGATCGAATAACCATTGCGATCAATCCGATCGGCGATGATCCGATGGTTGCGATCGACCCAAGCCATGATCCCAATCGGTGATTATCGATCCGACGGTTGCGATCCATCTAATCGGAGATGATCTGACATTGTGATCGATCAAAGCCATGATCCCAATCAGCGTTTATCGATTCGACGGTTGCGATCCATCCGATCGGTGACGATCCGACGTTTGCGATCCATCCAAGCCATGATCTCGATCGGCAATGATCGATCAGACCGTTGCGATCAATCCGATTGTCGACGAACCGATGATTACGATCGATCCACACCATGATCCCGATCGGTAATTAATAAATTTTTTTTATTTTTTATGAAATGCATCGCTAATTAGTCGCTAATAGCGACGCAATTAACTCGATCACAGAATTAACAAATTTTTTTAATTTATTAATTTATTAATTTTTTTATTATTTAATTAATGAAATTTTTAAGTAACAAATTTTTAATTTTCGATCCGACGGTAACTAAATTAATGATTTTTTCATCGCTAAATTTTTAATTTTTTAATTAATGAAATTTTTAAGTACGAATTCTTAATTTTTGATCCGATGGTTGTGATCGATCCAAGCCATGATCCCGATCGGCGATTATCGACCAGACGGCTGCGATCCATCCGATCGGAGACAATCCGATGGTTGCGATCGATCCAAGCCATGATCCCGATCGACGATGATCGATACGTGGTTGCGATCCATTCGAACGACGACAATCCTACCGTTGCAATCCATCCAAGCCATGATCCCGATCGGCGATGATCGATCAGACCATTGCGATTAATCTGATCGGCGATGAGCCGACGGTTGCGATCGATCCAAACCATGATCCCGACAGCGATTATCGATCAGACCATTCTGATCCATCCGATCGTCGACGATCCGACGGTTGCGATCAATCCAACCATGATCTCGATCGGCGATGATAGATCAGACCGTTACGATCTATCCGGTCGGCGATGATCCGATGATTGCGATCGATCCAAGCCATTATCCTGATCGGCGATGATCGATTGAACCGTTGCGATCAATCCGATCGACGACAATTCGACGATTGCGATCGATCCAAGCCATTATCCCGATCGGCAATTATCGATCAGACCATTGCGATCAATCCGATCGGCGACGATCCGATGGTTGCGATCGATCCAATCCATAATCCCATTCGGCGATGATCAATCCGATCATTGCGATCCATCCGATCGGCAACGATCCGATGGCTGCAATCGATACAAGACATTATCCTGATTGGCGATGATCGATCGGACCGTTGCGATCAATCCGATTGGCGATGATCCGATGGTTGCAATTGATCCAAGCTATGATCCTGATCGGCGATGATCGATCCGAGGGTTGCGATCAATCCAATCGGCAATGATCCGATGATTGCAATCGATCCAAGCCATGATCCGTTCGGCGATGATCGATAAGACCGTTGCGATCAATCCAATCGGAGATGATCCGATGGTTGCGATCCATCCAAGCCATGATCCCGATCGGCGATGATCGATTCGATGGTTGCGATCAATCCGATCGGCGATGATCCGACGGTTGCGATCGATCCAAGCCATGATCCCAATCGGCAATGATCGATCAGACCATTGCGATCAATCCTATCGGCGACGATCCGATGGTTGTGATCGATCCAAGCCATTATCCCGATTGGCGATGATCAATCCGATGGTTACGATCAATCCGATCGATGACGATCCGACGATTACGGTCGATCCAAGGGATCATCCCGATCGGCGATGATTGATCGACCATTGCGATCAATCCAATCGGCAACGATCCAACGATTGAGATCGATCCAAGCCATGATCCGATCGGCGATGATCGATCTGACGATTACGATCCATCCGATCGGAGACGATCCGATGGTTGCGATCCATCCAAAACATGATCCCGAACGGTGATGATCAATCAGACCTTTGCGATTAATCCGATCGGCGATGAGCCGACTGTTGTGATCGATCCAAGCCATGATCCGATCGGCGATGATCAATCTGACCATTGTGATCAATCCGATCGGCGACCATCCGATGGTTGCGATCGATCCAAGCCATGATTTCGATCAGCGATGATCGATCAGATCGTTGGGATCAATCCGACGGTTGGATAGATGCGTCGCTAAATAGCGATGCAATAATTGCATCGCTAAATTAATGATTTTTTATTTTCTAATTTATTACGTCGCTAAATTAACAAATTTTTTTTTTATCTTCTAGATATTTGCATCGCTAATGCATCGCTAAGCAGCGACGCAATTCGCTGAATTAACAAATTTTTTTTTATTTTTATAACATGCATCGCTAATTAGTCGCTAAATAGCGACGCAATAATTGTGTCGCAGAATTAACAAATTATTTTTTAATTTTTTAATTTTTAATTTTGATTTTTTAATTAACAAAAATTTTAAGTAACAATTTTTAATTTTCGATCCGATGATTGCTCAATTAACGATTTTTTCATCGCTAAATTTTTGATTTTTTAATTAACGAAACTTTTAAGTAATGAATTTTTAATTTCGATCTGACGGTTACGATCGATCCAAGCCATGATCCCGTCGGTGATTATCGATCAGACGATTGCGATCCATCCGATCGGAGATGATCCAACGGTTGCGATCGATCCAAGCAATGATTTTGATCGGCGATGACCGATTCGATGGTTGCGATCCATCCGACCGGTGATCACGATCTGTGATGATCGATCAGACCGTTGCAATCCATCCGATCGGCGATGAATCGATGGTTGCGATCGATCCAAGCTATGATCCCAATCGGCGATTATCAATCAGACCGTTGCGATCCATCCGATCGGCGATGATCCGACAGTTGCGATCCATCCAAGCCATGTTCTCGATCGGCAATGATCGATCAGACCATTGCGATCCATTCGATCGGCGATGATCCGACTGTTGCGATCGATCCAAGCCATGATC
>UESW01003853.1:1832704-1845452 GCA_900491605.1 Calamus simplicifolius | reverse complement strand
CATCCGATCGGCGAGGAGCCGATGGTTGCGATCGATCCAAGCTATGATCCCATCGGTGATTATCGATCAGACCGATGTGATCCGATCGGCGAGGATCGACGGTTGCGATAGATCCAAGCCATGATCCCGATCGACGAGAATCGATCAGACCATTGCATCCATTCGATCGGCGATGATCCGACTGTTGAGATCGATCCAAGCCATTATTCTGATCGGCGATGATCGATCGTACCATTGCGATCACCCGATCGTGATGATCCGCCGGAGCGATCGATCCAAGTCATGATCCCTATTGGCAATGATCGATCCGAGGGTTGCAATCAGTTCGATCGGTGATGATCCGACGGTGCAATCAATCCAAGCCATAATACCAATCGGCAATGATCGATCCGACGGTTGCGATCAATTCGATCGGCGACGATCCGATGGTTGCAATCGATCCAAGCTATGATACCGATCAGTGATGATCGATCTGAGGGTTGCAATCAATCCGATCGATGATGATCCGATGGTTGTGATAGATCAAAGCCATGATCCCGATCGGCGATGATCGATCAGACCGTTGCGATCAATCCGATTGGCGATGATCCGATGGTTGCGATCAATCCAAGCCATGATCCCAATCGGCGATGATTGATCCGACAGTTGCGATCAATCCGATCGGCGATGATCCGATGGTTGCGATCGATCCAAGCCATGATCCCGATCGGCGATGATCGATCGGACTGTTGCGATCAATCCGATCGAAGATGATCCAACGGTTGCAATCGATCCAAGCCATGATCCCGATTGGCGATGATCAATCCGACCATTGCAATCAATCCGATCAGAGATGATTTGACGGTTGCGATTGATCCAAGCCATGATGTCCCGATCGGCGATGATCGATTCGACGGTTGTGGTCCATTCGATCGGTGATGAACCGATGGTTATGATCGATCCGATCGATGATGATCCAACGGTTGTGAACCATCCAAGCCATGATCTCGATTGGTGATGATCGATCTGACCATTGCGATCTATTTGATCAGCGATGAGCTAACGATTGCAATCGATCCAAGCCATGATCCCGATCGGTGATTATCGATCAGACCGTTGTGATCCATCCGATCGGCGATGATCCGAATGTTGCGATCGATCCAAGCCATGATACCGATCGACGATGATCGATCAGACCATTGCAATCCATCCGATCGACAATAATTCGATGGTTGCGATTGATCCAAGCCATTATCTCGATCGACGATGATCCATCGGACCGTTGCGATCAATCCTATCGGCGACGATCGGATAGTTTGGATCGATCCAAACTATAATCCCGATCGGCGATGAATGATCAGATGGTTGTGATCAATCCGATCGGTGACGATTCGATGGTTGTGATCGATCCAAGCCATGATCCTGATTGGCGATGATCGATCGGACCATTGTGATCAATCCGATTGAAGATGATCTGATGGTTGCGATCGATCGAAACCATGATCCCGATCGGCGATGATCGATCCAACAGTTGCGATCAATCCGATCGAAGACAATCCGATGATTATGATCGATCCAAGCCATTATCCCGATCGGCGATGATCTATCGGACCATTGCGATCAATCCGATCGGCGACGATCTGACGGTTGCAATCGGTCCAAGCTATGATCCCAATCAGCAATGATCGATCTGACGGTTGCGATCCATCCGATCGAAGACGATCTGACGTTGCGATCAATCCAAGCCATGATCCCAATCGGTGATGATCGATCCGACAGTTACGATCCATCCGATCGGTGATGATCCAACGTTTGTGATCCATCCAAGCCATGATCCTCATCGGCAATGATCGATCAGACCATTGCCATCAATCCGATCGGCGACGAGCTGATGATTGCGATCTATCCAAACCATGATCCCGATCGATAATTAACAAATTTTTTAATTTTTTAATTTTTTAATTTTTTATTTTTTAATTAATAAAATTTTTAAGTAACGAATTTTTAATTTTCGATCCGACGGTAGCTAAATTAATGATTTTTTTATCGCTAAATTTTTGATTATTTAATTAACAAAATTTTTAAGTAACAAATTTTTAATTTTCGAACCGATGGTTGCAATCGATCCAAGCCATGATCCCGATCAGCGATTATCGATCAGACGGTTGCGATCCATCGATCGAAGATGATTCGATGGTTGCGATCGATCCAAGCCATGATCTCGATTGGCAATGATCGATTTGACCATTGTGATCCATTCGATCGGCGACGATCCGACTATTGCGATCGATCCAAGCCATTATCTCGATCGGCGATGATCGATCAGACCATTGCGATCAATCCGATCGGTGACGATCCGACGGTTGTGATCGATCCAAGCCATGATCCCGATTGGCGATGATTGATTCGAGGGTTGCGATCAATCCAATTGGAGACGATCCGATGGTTGCGATCGGTCCAAACCAAGATACCGATCAGCGATGATTGATCGGACCGTTGCGATCAATCCGATCGGTGATGATCCGTTGGTTGCAATCGATCTAAGCCATGATCCTGATCATCGATGATCGATCGTATCATTGCGATCAATCCGATCGAAGATGATCCAACGGTTGCGATCGATCCAAGCCATGAAACCAATCAGCGATGATTGATCCGACCATTTTGATCAATCCGACCGACGACGATCCGACGGTTGCGATCGATCCAAGCCATTATCCCGATCGGCGATGATCGATCGAACTATTGCAATCAATCAGATTGGCGACGATTCGAGGGTTGAGATCGATCCAAGCCATGATCCTGATCGGCGATGATCGATCCGATGGTTGCGATCCATCCGATCGAAGATGATTTGATGGTTGCGATCGATCCAATTCATGATCCTGATCGGCGATGATCGATCCGACAGTTGCGATCCATCCAATTGGCGATGATCTGATGGTAGCAATCTGATAAATGCATAAATAATTAATATTAAACCTATTAATTAATAATTTAATGTACCTATTATTATTTAATATTTTAATATTTTATATAATATTTTAGATAAAACCTTATCAATTTAAAGAGCCCAATTTTAGGAATTTAATGATGCAAATGACACTCAAATCGAAGTTAAGATGAGCCCGGAATTGATTTTACATTGATTTATCCGTTTTAGCATGCATTTTAAAGCGAAGTCGGCAAACCCAGTGCCGACTTCATTGTCTTCTCAGCCAGACTTCCCTATTTTCGCACGATTCTTCTCCGATTCAAATTCAAATCTTTTTCTCTACCAATTAAGGAATAAATTGGATATGAAGTTATCAAATTGAACGAATTAAATTCATTGAATTTTGATTTTATCCACTTCCAAGATTTTCTCCATGCAAAGCCGTTGCTTCTCTGCGTTGTTTTTGTTACAGGTTCATTGCTTATCCGCGTCTGGACTGCATCCGGACTTCTATAAATAGTACAAGGAGGGGAGCTAGACAGTATCCGTCCAAGATCCCTGCACCCGTTCCAGCCGTAGAGGAGGGAGTGCCCAGGAGCCGTCCGTGTTCTTCCTGGAGGTTCTGTTCTGAGGTGTCCGTGTTCTTCCTGGAGGCTCTATGCATCCGTGGGTTCGTCCTCTGTTCGTGGCTTTGGAGGCATCAACAAGAAGAACATAGCATCGCTTGGTTTGGACCGGTTTGGCCCGGTTTGGTTCAGGAATTTATTGCAATTTTTTCCTTCTTAATGTCATGACTTTTTAATTTATATGAAATAAAGTTTCTATATTGTTATTAATTATATTTAAGTGGAAATAATTTTAGACTGATCTATGGTTAAAAAGGATGGGCCGTGATCTATGGGTACGGGCCGTGCTCTTATAAGATAGACCATATCTTGATTATTTTGCACTACTAATTATTTAATTAGTTAAATTTATAAATTTATTTCAAGATAATCACTAAAGTGTATGTGGAATCTGATGCGGCTGATCAGGCCAGACGACCCGCAAAACGTCAGGGTCACGAGCCCAATGTCACGCGGTCTGTCCCCTTGGCTTTGGGCTCACCACGGCCCGTCTCGACCTCCGTGCCGATCGTGGCCCATTCCAGCCTCGGCGCCAGATTCGGCCCGTCTTGACCTTGGTGTCGGCTCCGGTATCGACCACAGCCCATTATGGCTTCAGTGCCGATCGTGGCCCATTTCGATGTAAGTGCCGGTCGTGGCCCATCCAGGCTTCGGCGTCGGCCTCGGCATCGGCCTCAGCACTCGTCTCGCTGTCGGCTTCGGCGTCGGCCTCGGCATCGACCTCAGCACTTGTCTCGGTGTCGGCTTTGGTGTCGGCCTCGGCATTGGCTTCAGCGTCGGCCTTGACGCTGGCTTCGGTGTTGGCCTCGGTGTCGACCTTGGCGATGGTCATCCACATCCAAACTACGTGGCCCACTCCCCTTGAGAATGGTGGGCTACTTCACCACGAACGTGCTCGACGACGTGTGCAATGAACGTGCTTCCCCCTAGCGCCACTTGTGATGGGTGCGACCATCCATGTTCAGCCTCACTACCCGTCCTTTGCGGCACGTTGAAGACCAGAAATCGATAACCGTCCCAAAAGGGCCTCGACCACTACGAATGAAGGGTAAGAGGGACCCCCAGACAGGTATATAAAGCCTCCGGCCCTTGAGGTAGGAGGAGAAGCACTCTTTGATCACCAAAAAATTCCTTGTTCCCCAAATCACTAACTTGGGCGTCTGAGGGTCCCGGTCGGAACCACCGGTCCGGGACTTTTCTTGCAGGTTACTGGGAGAAGGAGACGGTCCCGCCATTCCTTTAAAAGCCTGTGAAGACCTCTTTTCATCGGACGCCCATCGAAGGTGATCTGGCGGCAATATAATCGATCCCTTACTCTCACTATTCTATTAGTGAAATTAAGGTATTTTAATCGTTGCGCTACGACACGCATTAGATTTTGGCACCGTTGCTGGGGACTTAAGTGCATTATTTTGAAAAAAAATTATAAAAAAATAAATAAAAAAATTAGATTAATTCGCTCTTAATTTTATTCGTTATTGTCTCTTTATTTTATTACCTTAATTGTTAGAATTGCATATTTTCTTTTTAACATAAAAAAAATTATTTTCCTTCTGATCACAAATCCACTTTTAACCTAATCAATTTTTTAATTAACGTAACTAAAAAAATTAAAGAAAACCCTAAGACACTTTCCATAAAATATAATTAATTTTTTTTTAAAAAAATAAATTATTAAAAAATTAAAAAAATTATTTATTTTATGCTTAGATTGACTTAGGTAAATTTAATTTCTAAAAAAAAACTCTCAAAATTCTCTCATTGACATCTCATAATTTATTAGGAAATTAGAAACCTAATCACAAAAATCTTTAAAAAAAAATGGTAATTAGATTAATTTTGTTTGATAATTTCAAGAGTTGGACATCTATTTGTTGCATAACATTATCATAATTAACTTTAAGGGCACAAACCCCTAATCAAGATAAGGTAGGGATTTCATCACCCTTCCTTGGCCCACAAACCACATCCTTCATTTTGCATTAACCCAAACCTTTAACTCTAAAATTAATTAGACGTCAGCCCCTAAGGAATTCGAGCTCAATAGGATAAGGCACCCAAAAGAGTTGGATCGGGTCAAGATTGACTGCTTAACTGGTGTCTAGAAAAGGAAAGGAAAGTGGTTACTTAATTAGTTCCGTTCGCTTACCTAGTAAGCAACGGGGGGACCCCCACTAACCTTATCCTCAACTGGCTAATTGATTAGCTAATTTTTGACTTGGAGGGCTCCAAGGCTGTCTTGAAAGTTAGGAGCTGTCTAGATCTAGGGTAAACCTAGAATAGAGAGTCTAATCTTTGCTAACTTGATTGCTAAGAATTATTAAACCCTAATTAAATTATTCATTGCTCTTAGTTTTAGAAATCTTTTAGGATATTTTCTTTAGAATCTTCCTCTTTTTCTTTATAATAAATAATAATAAAAATATACATAAAAAAAACTGAATTATTGTTTGCTTTAAAGTCATTGTTAAGGTGTATGCTTGATCGCCGATCGTTGCAACCCAACCTTATACCCTTAGATCCTGAGATAGAAAGAACTATTAGAGCAAACAGACTCAGAATTATGGATCCTAATAACGAAAATAATCAACCACGATAGTTAAAAGAGTATTTCACTCCTTCAAGGTATACCTACTCTCCCTGCATCAAGTGCCTCCAGTAGAGGCTGCCCAATACGAAATTAAGTCAAGTATAATCCATGTGAACTTGTAAAACAACTCGGCTGTAATCGAGGAGATTATAGAGTAGACCCAAGTGGATCTTGGGAGTGGACGTAGGTGTTGGATACACCGAACCACTATAAAATCTTTGTGTTTGCCGTGCTTCTATTGTCTCTATCTCTATCTCTATCTCATTGATTGTGCTTTATATTTGCATTGCATTTACTTTCATTCATCTTAAGCAAACAATTTTTTTAAAGGTTAAATTTTTTAAAGAACCCAATTCACCCCCCCTCTTGGGTTGCATCTGGGCCAACAATTGGTATCAGAGCAAGTGCTCATTAGATTTGATCACACGATCAAGAGCTAAAGATCCAAATGGCAGCTCAAGTTGGATCATTTGCCGAAGGTCATTCTACGAATAGACCTCCCTTATTTAATGGTTCCAACTATTCATATTGGAAAGCAAGAATGAGGATATTCATTCAAGCTTCTGATTATGAATTGTGGGGTGTTATAATTAATGGACCTAGTACACCCACACACATTGTTGATGGCACTATTGTTCCTAAGCCCGAAAGGGATTGGAATGATAATGATAGGAAAATGGCACAGCTCAATGCTAAGGCCATGAATGTCTTATATTGCTCTTAGATGCTAATGAATTTAATAGAATCTCTACATGTAATTCCGCAAAGGAGATTTGGGATAGATTAGAGGTTACCCATGAGGGTACCAATCAAGTTAAAGAATCTAAATAATATTCTTGTTCATAAATATGAATTATTTAGCATGGAACAAACTGAAACTATAGCATGCATGTACACTAGATTTACTGATATTGTAAATGGTTTGAAAAGTCTTGGCAAAACATATACTAACTCTGAACTTGTTCGTAAAATTCTTAGGTCACTTCCAAGAACTGGGAAGCAAGGTGACAGCAATCCAAGAAGCAAAGGACCTCAACACCTTACCCTTAGAGGAGCTTCTAGGATCCCTAATGACCCATGAATTGACCATGAAGCAGCACATAGAGAGGATGTGAAAAAGAAAAAGACCATAGCTCTTAAGGCTGCAAAGTGAGGAGAGCTGCAGTGATGATGATGATGATGATGAGACAGCTCTTCTAGCAAGAAAATTCAAAAAATTCATGAGGAGAAAGAAACCCTTCCACAAAAAGAAATTTGGAGCTAAGATGGAAGGAGAAAAAGAAAAAGAAAGGACAAGGACAAAGAGAAAGACCCTTGATTTGCTATGAATGTAAGAAACCGGGGCATTTAGATATGATTGTCCTCAACTGAAAAAGACTTTCAAGAAGAAGAAGAAAGCCTATGTTGCAACTGGAGTGACAGCGATGAATCTTCTTCAGAGGAAGAACAAAAGGAAGTTGCAAACATTTGCTTTATGGCAAACGACGACATGAGGTAAGTTCTGAAAACCCTTGTGATGATTTGCTTTTGATGAATTGTTTGATGCTTTTAATGAACTTGTTGGTGATTTCAAAGTTTTGAAAAAGAAATATAAGTTTTTGAAAAATGAAAATTTAACTTTCATTAAAGAAAAAGAAATCTTAATAATGAAATAAAGTGCTGAAATCTGAAAATGAAAATTTGACAAAAGAAAAAGAATCAATTTCAATGAAAATGATAAACTAAAGAAGGAAGTTGATAAATATAAAATATTGTTGATAAATTCACTTATAGTTCTGAAAAACTTAATTTATTGTTAAGTAATCAAAGAGCTATATGATAAGGCTGGTTTAGGATATAGACCTAACTTAAAACAAAAATTTGTCAAAAACTTTTTTAGAAAGGAACAAAACAATGATAATGTTACATGTCATTATGTAACAAGGGACATAAATTTTTGAATGCAATTTTAAGAAAATTAACAAGAATTAAATAATAAAGGAAAGAAAATATGGGTTCCCAAAGGAACAATCTTTTATGCTACTAACCATGAAGGACCCAAGAAGGCTTGGGTACCTAAATATAAGACTTAATTATTTTTGCAGGAGTGTCTTGCGGCCAAAAGATCAAAGCGAAAGTGGTATCTCGATAGTGGCTGCTCAAGACACATGACGGGTGACAAGGATCAATTCATCACCCTTGAAAGCAAAAGAGGAGTAGTTACATTTGGTGACAATGGCAAAGGCCAAATCTTGGGGTTTGGTAACATTCAAATAACTCCCTCCACATATATTGAAAATGTCTTATATGTTAATGGTTTAAAACAATTTAATTAGTATTAGTCAATTATGTGATAAAGGTTTTAAAGTATCATTTGAATCTTCTATGCACTGTTTCTAATCCCATTGATAATAGCATTGTTTTTATTGGAAATAGAAATGGCAATGTATACTTGATTGATTTAGACAATTTGTCTACTAGTAATCATTGCTTAGTTGCTAATAATGCTAATATGAATTGGTTGGTTGTGGCATCGTAGATTAGGTCATGCAAGCACACACCTTATTTCAAAATTAATTAGAATGGATTTAGTAAAAGGACTTCCACAACTAGATTTTGAAAATAACAAAATTTGTGATGCATGTCAATTTGGAAAACAAACTAGAAATTCTTTCAAAACTAAAAATATTGTTTCCACTTCTAGGCCACTTGAACTACTTCACATGGATCTTTTTGGACCTACTAGAACCACAAGTCTAGGAGGAAAGAAATATGGTCTTGTGATTGTAGATGATTATTCTAGATACACTTGGGTATTGTTTTTAGCTCATAAGGATGAGACCTTTCCATTATTTCTGAAATTCTTCAAGAAGGTCACAAATGAGAAAAACAACACCATAGTGTCTCTAAGAAGTGATCATGGCACTGAATTTGAAAATCATTTATTTGAAAACTTTTGCATAGAAAATGGCATTCATCATAATTTTTCAGCACCTAGAACACCGCAACAAAATGGAGTAGTTGAAAGGAAAAATAGAACCTTAGAAGACATGGCCCGTACCATGCTATGTGAAAGCAACCTACCAAAATACTTTTGGGCGGAAGCTATAAACACGGCATGCTACATTCTTAATAGAGCTTAATTAGGCCAATCATTAAGAAAACACCTTATGAACTATGGAATAATAGAAAACCAAACATAAGTTATTTTCATGCATTTGGTTGTAAATGTTTCATTCATAATAATGGTAAAGATAATCTAGGAAAATTTGATGCAAAATCTGATGAAGGCATTTTCTTAGGATATTCAACATCTAGTAAAGCCTATAGAGTATTTAACAAGAGAAACTTAATTGTAGAAGAATCTATTCATGTAATTTTTGATGAATCTTTAGCATCAAGTTCTGAAAAGATTGATGATGAGGAAGATACAAACATTCTAGAAAGAGATATTGAAAAATTAATATAGATGTATCTTCAGATCATGAACAAGAAGCTAAAGATAATGATTCTCCTAGTGTTGATGTTGTTGATGCAAATCATAATGATATAGATCTACCTAGAGATTGGAGATATGCCTATGGTCATCCAAGGAATTAATTATAGGTGATCCATCTCAAGGAGTAAGAACTAGATCATCAATGAGAAACATCAATAATCATCTTGCATTTGTATCTCAAATTGAACCTAAAACTATTGAAGAAGCTGAAAAAGATAATAATTGGATGTTAGCTATGCAAGAAGAATTAAATCAATTTACTAGGAATAATGTTTGGACTCTTGTAGATAGACCTAAAGATCATTCTGTTATAGGATCAAAATGGGTATTTAGAAATAAATTAGATGAAAATGGCATAGTAATTAGAAACAAAGCTAGATTAGTTGCAAAAGGATATAATCAAGAAGAAGGAATTGATTTTGATGAAACTTTTGCACCTGTAGCTAGACTTAGAAGCAATTAGATTATTACTTGCATTTGCATGTCATATGCATATCAATTTATTTCAAATGGATGTTAAAAGTGCATTTTTAAATGGATTTATAAATGAGGAAGTTTTGTTGAACAACCACCTGGTTTTGAAGATCATGAATTTCAAATCATGTTTTTAAATTACACAAAGCACTATATGGTTTGAAACAAGCACCTAGAGCTTGGTATGAAAGATTAAGTAAATTTTTAATTGAAAATGATTTTGTAAGAGGAAATGTTGATAAAACATTATTTTTGAAAAGAAAAGATAAAGATTTATTAGTAGTACAAATATATGTTGATGATATTGTATTCGGTGCTACTAACAATTGTTATGTCAAGAATTTGCTAAGTTGATGCAGGGTGAGTTTGAAATGAGCATGATGGGAGAACTCAACTTCTTCCTAGGACTTCAAATCAAACAAAGCAAAGAAGGAATTTTCATCAATCAAGCCAAATACACAAAAGAACTGCTCAAGAAGTTTGGAATGGAGTCAATCAAACCACTTGGAACTCCTATGAGTCCTGCAAATTGGACAAAGATGAAGATGGTAAGAAAGTAGATCAAAAATATTATAGAGGTATGATCGGATCTCTTCTTTACTTAACAGCTAGTAGACCAGATATATGTTTGCTGTATGTTTATGTGCTAGATTTCAATCTGAACCTAAAGAATCTCACTTAATTGCTGTAAAAAGAATTTTAAGATATTTAAGTGGAACTAAAAATGTAGGTTTATGGTATTCTAGAGACTCAACATTAAATTTAATTGCATATTCTGATTCTGACTATGCTGGATGTAAATTAGATAGAAAAAGCACAAGTGGTGCATGTCAATTCTTAGGAAGTAACTTAATCTCTTGGTTTAGCAAAAAGCAAAATTCGGTTGCATTATCTACTGCTGAAGCAGAATATGTTGCAGCTGGAAGTTGCTGTGCTCAAATCCTTTGGATTAAGAGACAACTTGAAGATTATGGCATAACACTTGATAAAACACCAATTAGATGTGATAACACAGTGCAATAAATTTAACTAAAAATCCAATTCAACATTCAAGAACAAAACACATTGAAATTAGATATCATTTATAAGAGAACATGTAGCTAATAATGAAATTTGTCTTGAATATGTTAATACTGAAGAACAATTAGCTGACATATTTACAAAACCCTTGAGTGAAGAGAGATTTTGTTATCTTAGAGGTGAATTAGGGATATGTGACCCTTTGGAATGATTTTGAAACCCTAAGGAATGAGAATCTAGATTTCTATAAATTTCTTGAAAATCCTTCATAATTTTAAGGACAAATTATCTAGTCATTTGAGCTATTTGATCCTTATATTCAAAGATTTTTTAAATTTTTATTGAACTCTTTTTGACAAGTTTCAGTCATTTGAATCTCAATTATTTTTTTCTGAAACTGTCTTTGGAGTCGACACCTCAGAATGAGGAGTCGACACCTCTGACTGTGTCGCTCTCGGTCCCTGACCTTGGAGCCGACACCCGTATAAGTGGAGCCGACTCCAGTTCGAGCTGACTGTGTTAGCGATTTGGAGTCGACACCCGACTTTGCGGGAGTCGACACCTGGGATTCCAAATTGATTTTAGGGCAGAGTCGACACCTCTCATTTCATAACTTCTCAAATCCTAACCAAACTCCTCCAAAATTCTTCCAAAACTTCCCACCTCTAATTCCATCCAAATCAAACTTCCAAAGATCTAATGGCACCCAAAAGGAGGGAATCAGTGATTGGAGCGCCGGTGACCACGGGAAACGGTCCTCGTCCGCTCGTGAGCCGACTCCAAGCAGTGATTCGTCCACGGATTCAGACAACCCCAACACCTCTTCCACTCAGGTAGATACCTTAGCCGGGAGGGTTATCACAATGGGAGAAAGTTGATTTTGACCTTTTGAAACCGAGGGTTTCTCAATCGGTAGGCAATTAAAGGAAATGGGCTGGGATAAGTCTGCTCTCTTGATGTTCCCACTTATCCAGCCTTAGTAAAAGAATTTTATTTTAATTTGGCTAGAGGTGATGGTTTAGTTAGCTCAGTAGAAAAAGAGGATTCACCTTACTTTCAAAAGCTTGGAAACCTCCTTAGCATCCCAATTACCGGTTTAGCAGCTGACATGCACAGTGATAGGTCAGCGGCTCTTTCAAGGATGTTAGGAAGGAAGTGACAGAGTTTGAGGAGATTAGGCTAATCAATTACCCTTGGAATTGAGATTATTACACAACATTTGCAGTAGAATTTTGTTTCCGAAGACCGGTCGGTTTGAGTATGTCTCGGAGCGAGACATTGTTGTTATGGATAGTGTTTTGACTGGACAGCCAATCAACCTTGCAGCTATGATGATATTTTATATGGCGGAAGCTGGAGGAAGAGAAGATCATCCCTACCCTATGGCATGATCTTACTATGGTTTTCAGAGCCAAGGGGTTGTAATTCAAGAGAATGAACCATCTAAGAACCTGAGGCACACCGATACTATAGTTTGGCAACATTGCATCGGATGGGTTTTGTAAAGTGAATGGACAGTGGGAGGAAAGGAGTGCCGAGAGTTTCTGAGCCTTGCGAGGCTGGACCATCAGTTAGGGTTCCTTCTCCACAGCCTAGGAGTCCCATTCCTGCTCCTGCTCCTGCACCTGCACATGTTAATGATCAAC